>JABANP010000800.1:0-16796 GCA_013115135.1 Perkinsus olseni | reverse complement strand
GGTGGAAGAGACCTCGTCGTCTCGAATCGATCTCAACGATGGGGGTCGCCTGGTAGGAGTGTCTCCTCCCCGGCTGATCGATTCGCGACTTGAGCTCTTTTCCCATAGTATGTTACGCAAGGTCGCGGACGAAGAGCCGGGATTTTAGTAATCGATGCACTCCGTGTGTCGAAGGAAAATCCACGGTAGTCCGCCGCTGGAGACAATCGTGTGTATGCGTGCGGGGCGGTGTACGTCACCGAGCCGTTCATCGTGAGAGGTCAGCGTCTGGCACGGTAGTGCCGGGTGTCCTGTCGATGTTTTTGACCCACCCGTCCCTCCCTCAATGGGGGGGTCGCCTGGTAGGAGTGTCTCCTCCCCGGCTGATCGATTCGCGACTTGAGCTCTTTTCCCATTGTATGTTACGCAAGGTCGCGGACGAAGAGCCGGGATTTTATGGCTGTCACTTGGTGGCGCGTTTTCCTGATAATTGCCGAGTGGTCGCGTTACGGAAGTACTCCGATGGCTGTTGCGATTCTGTCATCTCGTCCACATGGCGAACCTCACCAGGCTAACTGTGAAACGCAACGAGCAGCTCAGTTAGTGATAACGATGTAACACCAGTCGTGAGTCCTGGTGGTTTTGCGGGATCTTCCTCCGTCAACTTCCATCGTTTGACTTGATATAGGGGACATAGAATCACCACAACTTGGCCTTCGGAGTCTCACGGATACTCAATACGGGAAGGGAGCAAGTAGTTAGGACAACGAGAGTAACGAACAACAGAACACTTGAACATTGAGATCGATTGACAACAAAATGGAAAGACCTCGACCTCTGTAAAATATCAACTACTTTTGCCAAGTGCCATTAACTCATCGAGCTTATTTGGTCATAAAAGCCTATCACGATACCCACGATCACTACTCCAATCAATTGTTGACTCTGAGAAAATTATTTTCTGAAAATACACAAACCTCTCCGTTGTCCTCTGAATCATTGAGGATAGAAATTCTATCATAGATCCATCCTGAATGATTAAGAGGATGATTCACTGTGGGCAGCTATCTCCAATCTATCCCATTGATGATAGCCTTTAATAATAAGGGTTCGGGAAGCAAAAAGCAAGCTGACGATAAAGCAAACGTTCAACAGATTTCTTAAAACGAGGCGGGGGTCCCCCCGCTGGGGAACGCGGTTTTATTCAGCGGATAAACGAGTAGTTTATCCAGGTTAAAACCGGCGCGGAGAGATGCCGTGTTATATTGGGACACTTAGTGTCCCGACCGTGCCCCCACGCTAGCAAGCTAGTGCCCCGACTACCGGCTTGAGTTACCAGGTTGTTGTGCCATTCGGGTGTATCAGGTGACATAGGACTCAACACACAGGAAGAGACGTACTAAGTCATCTAAAGTCATCTAAATCCATGTACGAAGTGTTTCGTCTCGAGCACAGCAGAGCGAAGCGCACCACAGGTGCTTGATAACGGCTCGGTACTTCCGACTCTGTACTTCCGAGTCGGTAGTTGAGCGTCGTCCTCCCGACGCTCTCTTCTTTTTTTAACCGAGGTCTTCGAGAGGCAACTTGTGCCTGCTGAATCCGTGATTGCCACCTGCAGCATCACCTTCGGCCTCGGCATAGATTGCGTTACCCTCGCTGCCGTCGTGAGGTCCTGTCGACCTTTCCGACGCTAGCGCGGTACCGCGCCTTGTCCCATCTCGGAGACCAGAGGTTTTATTGCGAAAGAAGCCATTGTACGGTGATGGGCCTGGCGAAGTAGCGAGGGTGTAACGAGCTCTACCCTTAGATTGATGGATCGCTACTGCCGGAGGACGACAGCCGTACTATTCGCCGTCGTATCGCCGAGCCTTCCCTACAACGCAAATGCAGAATAGGGGGGACAGAAGATTTTGTGCGGGACAGGCCGTGTCGGTACGGTCGTGTATCTGCTGAATTAGTTGTTGGAACGCTCACAGTAAAAACACAATGATCGATGGTGATGACTTCACCCTGACCTGTCTTCTGAGGAGGCTCTCCTCGCTCGGACGCGCCTAACAGTGCGCTACTGAAGTTTCTTGCACGTAAGCCAAAACTCCCATACCGACATATCCAAGCGAACTCTCCCGCGAAATCCAACTCCACGGAAGTGGGATATAATCCCGGGGCTCCTGTTAAGCATCCAGCAGTTCCTACGGGAAGTCGGGAAGTCCCCGGTTTACGCCATACCGACAGGTATGGCCTTACGGAAAGGGACAGCGCCTGTCTTCCACTAGCTGTTCCATGTCGGAGGTCCTGCAAGGAAGTTCATGCCTGCATGTGATCATTCCCCCCTATTGAAAAGCACCAAAATGTGAGGTTGGCCGAGGCCCTGTCGATTGAGCCAGCTGCCAGCACTTGCCAACAGCCTGTCTTCGTCTTGGCAGCCCTTCCACCTTTACCTTTTCATCCTCAGCCTCTAATGTCAGCTATGAGACTCATTCTGTTGCTCCCATTGGCTGCAGCCCAACTGCGTTCATCCCCCGATGAGAACGCCTGTAACGATCTCTGCAAGCTCATCCCTGGATGCTCTTGGAAAGGCTCCTACTGCAAGTTATATCCCCACCCCGCCGTTTGTCAAGATTTGTGAGTACACTCGGGATTTGTTCGAGGCCCAGGCGCTTTGTTTTAGGCACTTCGTCAAGGCTCCTCACTCCTCTAATGCGACGGTTTGCTCGGTAGGCGTCGATGCTTCCACGTGCCCAACGGATTATCCAGTACGTTGTGATGACATCCAGCCCTGTAAGTAGCTTTCCATGATCTTCCGCCAACCAGACCTGCACTCTCTTTCAGTTGACCCTAACGAGGAGCCAAGTTTCCCTTACGAGGGTTATACCGACCTTTATGGTTACGACGAAACGGAAGGCGATTATGGATATGTCGATTTCAGACAAGAATATTACAATAAGACGGTTATCGTGTACGATCTGCGCAGAACTTGGAGCCACACGGTATTTACCGCATTTACATTCACGAGAAGTCTTCTTTTACTCACGGTTGTAAGTCCACTGGTGATGTCTATGACCCCTTCTACAGTGGCCCCAAATACGGCAATCCTAAAACCAAAGCCGTTGGTGACATTGGTTCCGTCAAAGCTGATGCTGACGGTCGTGCAAGGGGTACGCTCGAGAACAAGTATGTGATGTTGGAAGGCCCGTACTCTGTCATCCATCGTTCAGTTGTGCTGTACTATAACTACGACGGCAAGGACGATGGCAAGTACGACTACCTGGCTTGCGGCCAGATTAGACCTAACTTGTGTTAATCATTGAGGCGACACCTTATCCGTAGAGGTGAATGGTGTTCTAAGGTGATCTACTTAAGGTCGAGTGGAACAGTGCCACTGGCACCCCTAATTTCATTTATTTCCAAGGGATTCCGGTCTCTGAGAGAGAACTTGCAAGAACTTCTCTCAACCTTTTTCTTCAGCCTGAAGCCCTCAGGCAATCGTTGGGAACGATTCGTTACCTCAATACCCAGTAGTTTTTCGTTGTAAATCTGAAAGAGTTCTACTCTCCGGTACTCGATGACTGACCTGTGGGGACTTGGTATACTGCTAGAGGAATTATTACATCAAATACAGGAAGCTATCCAAAATAACACGCGCCCAAGGAGTTATTCCTGTAGTTTCGGTTATACTTCATCATTGCCCGCGCAAGTTTGACAAGCAGTGAGCAGACAAGAATGACAACACTGTTGAATCCAAGAATGACAATAGAAATTCAAGAATGTCAAATATGACATCTGTGGATCCCTGAATCAGGGAGCTGAGCGATCTGTTTCGATCCGTCATGAATCATCCGTGAGACTCCCTGGTGCCAGGGCGAGGTGATTGGTGCTCTTCTGGAGCGATTTGGAAGCAGGTCAAGGTCTCCATAGATTCGAGGGCTGCCACCCATCCGAGTAATCCAGTTCACAGTCATTCAGTTGTCATACGTTTATGTGGTTGTGCAGTTGTCTTTCTCGGCGTAGCCATCATCAGCACCGCTGATCTAGCAGCTCCAAACGAATTCCGCCTGGATTTCGTCTCACTTCGAGTCTGCTTTAATTCATCATCAACGTATTCGTGATGAATCAACATCGCGCTATAAAGTTTCTTCTACTCTTGGTATGTCATTCTGGAACCTCGAGCGAGCCCTTCAAGCTTGCCCGAACCCAGCTCGGCCCAACCAAGGGGTAGTCCGAGCTGTACAACAACTCCGCTGTATATCAACTGACGAGGAGATCGCCTCGAGTGTCGTGGCGGAAGCCTCTTCGATAGTCGCTACCGCCTTGAGTGTTTCCTTGCCTCTGGTGAGCTTGAAGGCGGTCATTCAAGCGTGCATCGAGCAGCCTTCTCAACTGCAAGAAGGAGTCTTGGTTGCCCTCGCTGCTCACGCTCTTCCGAGACTTGATAAGGAGGATTTGGTTGTGGTCGCGGCGGATGCAGAATTGGTTGACCGAACGCTCAACGCCCCCATATTGGGTGCAGTTGCGAGAGAACTCCGTCGAGATGGATCGAAAAAACTACATTCTGGTCTGACTTGCGAAGAAGCCGCAGCCGAAATCATCAAGGAGATATCCGACGGCCCCTGGGATGCTGATCTCACCGAGGCCATCATCAACAGTGGGAGCTTCCTGTCCTCAGCCAGTGGGGATGGTATCATTGAGAAACTCGTGGATTCGGTGTATCAGCATGAGAGCATCGACTTGGCTGTCAAGTCGCTGAAAATACCGCCCTGACGACGAGAGTCTGGTGGGCCTTCGTAGGGCAACTGGTCGAGAGATACCGGTCCGCGGACAAGACCAGAGATCTACTCAGTTTCGTGACGAAGTCCAAGGCTGTTGTCATCCGTCAGCTAAGAGCGCTCCGGAGTACCTCCGCCCTACCCGTCCTCGAGACGTTCGTGATCCTCGGAGATTCGGTATTGGTGAACGCTTGTGGGGACGCCGTCGTTCGGATGAGCCGAGCACTGCATAACGCTGCGACTAAACGAACGGTCCACTGGTACACCACCTCCCAGAGTCGCTACGGGCAGTTCCAAAAGTGGCTACAGTCGAGGCTCGGTCGGCGATTCAGCACACTAAAAGCCTCTCAGATCAAGGCGTTCCTATCGGCCGTTGCCGGGAAGCCTGGCGGCCATCTTGTCCTCGACCCTCTCATCGACTCTGGTGAGATCTTCCCTTCTGTTGTCTTCGATGCGCTCGCCCAGGCCTTGATGAGACCCAGTCTGTCCCCAGCGGTTGCCGAGGGAATCGCTCGCCGCCTTGTGGACTGCCAGGCCGAGGTTTCCGACGAGAAGTGGAGGTCTCTGGTAGTCGTCCTCCCAGCGGAAACGCTGCCTCGATTAGCTGTTCTGACGCCCGCTACCACCGGCCAACAGCAGCGATGTGCCGCCGTTGTTGATCGGATGCAGCACATCTTGGAGGGTCCGGGCGGGGACAATCTGAAGGATCGTTACATAGCAGCTGTCGCTCAATTGGCAGCCCGCGGCCTCCCTTGCGACCATTGGAAGAACTTGGTCGCGGAGGACAGCGCTCTCGCTCAAGTCGTGGGGCTCTCGGATGAAGTATCTCAGGCGAGGGCGCAAGGCGGCTACCCCTGTAAAGGCCTTGAAGGGCCCCTCATAGCCGAACTTAACCTTGAGGTCGATCTGGAGGTAGCCGGTCAGGAGTGGCTAAGTGATTTTCCGCCTGTCCTGCCCTGCCGTGACTTACATGATGCCGAATGCAGCTTGGTGGAGTTGATGGAAGCCTATGCTGCTCACAAACTCTAATTCGCACGGAGATGTCTGGTCGCGGCTTCCATGGCTGCTTCTTCGGACTCGGCGAAGGGAACGCTCATCGCTACAACTACGAAGAAAAGTCCGGCCGGCGAGGCGTTCGAGATTTGTGTCAGACTAGACGTTGACTATTCAACTGCTGTGGTTGAACTTCTGGGGGCCATAGAACATAGGGGACATAGAATCACCACAACTTGGCCTTCGGAGTCTCACGGATACTCAATACGGGAAGGGAGCAAGTAGTTAGGACAACGAGAGTAACGAACAACAGAACACTTGAACATTGAGATCGATTGACAACAAAATGGAAAGACCTCGACCTCTGTAAAATATCAACTACTTTTGCCAAGTGCCATTAACTCATCGAGCTTATTTGGTCATAAAAGCCTATCACGATACCCACGATCACTACTCCAATCAATTGTTGACTCTGAGAAAATTATTTTCTGAAAATACACAAACCTCTCCGTTGTCCTCTGAATCATTGAGGATAGAAATTCTATCATAGATCCATCCTGAATGATTAAGAGGATGATTCACTGTGGGCAGCTATCTCCAATCTATCCCATTGATGATAGCCTTTAATAATAAGGGTTCGGGAAGCAAAAAGCAAGCTGACGATAAAGCAAACGTTCAACAGATTTCTTAAAACGAGGCGGGAATCCCCCCGCGGGGGAACGCGGTTTTATTCAGCGGATAAACGAGTAGTTTATCCAGGTTAAAACCGGCGCGGAGAGATGCCGTGTTATATTGGGACACTTAGTGTCCCGACCGTGCCCCCACGCTAGCAAGCTAGTGCCCCGACTACCGGCTTGAGTTACCAGGTTGTTGTGCCATTCGGGTGTATCAGGTGACATAGGACTCAACACACAGGAAGAGACGTACTAAGTCATCTAAAGTCATCTAAATCCATGTACGAAGTGTTTCGTCTCGAGCACAGCAGAGCGAAGCGCACCACAGGTGCTTGATAACGGCTCGGTACTTCCGACTCTGTACTTCCGAGTCGGTAGTTGAGCGTCGTCCTCCCGACGCTCTCTTCTTTTTTTAACTGAGGTCTTCGAGAGGCAACTTGTGCCTGCTGAATCCGTGATTGCCACCTGCAGTATCACCTTCGGCCTCGGCATAGATTGCGTTACCCTCGCTGCCGTCGTGAGGTCCTGTCGACCTTTCCGACGCTAGCGCGGTACCGCGCCTTGTCCCATCTCGGTGTAAGGAATCTCCCTATCTCCGCTCCGTTGTCTGTATATTGCGCCGACGCCCATAGCGTGATCGATACCCTGCACTATAGCCTGTAAGTAGATCCTAAGCGCAGCACACCTACATTTACGCCCCTGTCGCGTTGCTAGTATGGACGGAACCCTAACAGCTGGTGGAGAACCCGTTGGCCTCGGACCCTACGGTACACTTCTCGCAATCCTCAAGCTCAAGGACGTCTCTGACTTGGAGTTCGTCAGCGTCAAGGATATTGAGAAAGCACTCCCCGACGACGCTACATTGCAACACAAAGTAGATTGCCTTCGCCTCCTTAAGCAAGCTAAAGAGGCTCGTCACCGCCCTTCTTCGGTCTACTCGTCGGAGTCGACTACACCATCCATTCTAGCATCTGCGACCATAACCAGCACTTCTGAAGATGCCAAATCTTTGGCAGGAGTTCTACGCCTTCAACCACCAGATGGAAAGGTGTGGCAAGGCACTTCTGATAAGCGTCCTGCTACAGCCTTCCTCTATAGAGTGGCCGAGTCAGCTCGACTAGCAGCACTTAGCGAGATGGACACTTGGAGGTACCTAACCGCCGTCTGCTTGCAGCAAAGCCAAGCCCGGGAGCTTGACAATTATCTCTCTAAGAACATCGCATCTGATGCCACAATTCTGGACCGTCTCCAGGCAGCAGAGCTTTGGTTCAACAACCGTTGGTCTATCACCAACAACGTTGACAAGATCTATGCTCAGCTCCGAGATATCAATCATATCAGCTTCGTTAACGTCGAAGCCCTGCATGATACTATTGTAAACTTACAGCAGCATGCACGCTATCTGAACCATGAAATACCACTAACTGCATTACGCCGAGCCTTCCTAGATGGCCTCCCCAACTGGCTGCGACAACCACTTCTTCAAGTACACCCACAAGCCACTACTCCCTTGCATGTCATGGTAGATTGGTGTACGTCGTATGAAGAGTCAAGCGGTCGTAAACTTACAAGCCAAAGTGTTCCCTCCGAGCACTTACCGACGACAGTATGTCGCTTGAACCTTCAAGGACGCTGTACCTATGGCACCCGATGCAAATTTCTACATACGACATCATCTACTGCTACACCGATACCCCCAGCCACTTTTCCCGCTGCCACCACTCAGGAAGTTTGCAGGAAGTTCAGGGCTGGGAACTGCATCTTTGGTGACAAATGTAAGTATTCCCATGCAGCTCCACAGCAAGCTACAGCCAATGCTATTACTACTTCTGCAGCCACTTCGACGGCTACCACGACTACAACGCCTAACCCTCAGGCTGCAACCACATCAATGGCGCAGCTAAATCTACAGAAGACTCCTCATTGCCTAATCACACTGCCAACACCGGAAGGCGACCCAATGAAGAAGTATGTTGCACTCATCGACACAGGCAGCTGCGAAAGTATGATATCTCATAACCTTGTTGCTGAGCTTGGCCTACCTTTGAAGTATCTCGACGTACCCTACATCGCCTACATCATGAACGGCGACTGCATTATGTACCATGCAACTGTCACACTTACATGGCGGTTCGCTGACGAGGTTGACACCGAGATCAATACTAACTTTCTGGTCTCTCCTCGCCTATCCGAACCTTTCCAATTCGTCTTTGGCTCCGACTTACAGCAAGCCAAGGGGTTCTACTACAACCCTATCACTCAGAAGCTGGTACTCTCCGATGGACACCGCCCCGTGCAGCCTCAAGCTACCTGTGGTGTAGTGGGCTCTACTGCGGAGCTAAGTCCTACATCAGCTTCTCATTCATCATCTGCCTTCCAGGCTTCAGATACTTCCGAGAAAGATCAACAACGGCTTGATAATGCCGAGATCAGAAGCCTTAATGAAGAACCTTCTTCTCGGAAGACTACAGTCGTCATGGAGACACCAAGCTTCATCATCACTGTCGACGCTGACCCCGACGATCCGGAGACTAGAGTCTTCACCGTTGATATTAAGCCCGAGAGCCTCCCTGTTAAGAAGCCTTGTCCGAAGAAGTTGTCACAGCAACATCCCCTGAACAAGCCCGATCCTTCTGATCCTACCTTGTTCGATGAAACCCGTACTCGCCTTGAAGGCCTCATCCAACGAGGATGTTTGCGTCCAGTCCCAGGCAATGGCGACGACGACGGCTACGAATACCTGACCACTACCTACTACGGTGTTAGAGGAGCGAAGCGTGCTAGACCCGTCTTCCCCTTCAGGAACTTCAACAGGGAGACTAAGCAGCTACTCAAGAATTGTCCAGTCCGGCAAGACCCACTTTACTCTATCCTCGATGCCACCCGAGGATATGGTACCTTGCAGTTGATGGATGTATCGGATGCGTTCTTCCGCATCAAGACGGGCGTTCACCTTCGGAGGTTAATGACGGTATTCATCTGTGGTCACCGATATTACTTCTGCAACCTGCCTTATGGGCCTAACTTCGCGCCATTTGTTCTACTTGCATGCATGTCCCACATCTGCACCATAGCGAGGTCGCCCTACAATATAAAATATTATATGGATGACGTAGCAACAGATCATCCAGACCCTCAACAACTACAGCGACTATTCGAGAAGTACCACTTCCCGACGACGCTCGTTGATGTATCTACCGTCCAAGTTGCTCCTTTCCTAGGCCTTGAGACTGTTGAGCACGGCTGTGCTCTCCGTTACAGCCTGCGAGGCTGGGAAAAGTTCTCCAACTTCGAGCTCCCTAACAACCCCACACTACGTGATGCCCTCACACTGCTGGGAAAAATCATGACCCTGCCCGAGGTCTTACCCTTCTTCTTGCTGCCCACCCGCAACCTACTGCAGTCATTAGTAGCTAAATGTCGTCATCAGCTGACTTCTTGGGATGCTGAACTTCCACCATTCTTGCTGAGCCTGTTGCGAGAGTTCCATGATACCTTCAAGAATGCCACTCCGCCTACCATTCAACGTCACATCAATGTTGCTCTGCCAGTCAAGATATTTACCGATGCTGGAGCTTACTGTGGATGCTATCGCTTCTTCCAGAATGACATTGAGATCCTTCGTGGCCAACACAGTTTCACTTCTTCAGAGGTTGCTCTACATATAAACTGCAAGGAGCTGATGATGGTTCTGCTAGCGTTGCAGAGGATGGTCTTGCTGGAGATGCGCATGGACGCTCAGTTCAAAGACATTGAAGTCTTTGTTGATAGCAAGACTGTACTCTCAATACTACAACATGGTCGTACGACTGCTGGCCCTATGCAAGTCTACATGGAGAAGAAGCTCCGACTACTTCAAGAACTCCTAGGAGAACGACTCAACTGCATATGCTTTACCTACATCGAGACCAAGAGTAACCTAGCCGACATTGGTACTCGTGATGACCTTCATAAGCGACTTATTCAACTCCGAGATTGTGAACCTCCACAACAAGCACATGAAGCTGGCACTGTACCTCTACAAGCAGCTGTTATACCTTCCACGCTGCAGCCTATTGCCGGTAAACGTCAACGTCAGATCTCTCCTACTGATGCTGATCCTGTAGTTAAGAAGCTCTGTACGAGGCCTTACCAAGCACCGCTATACCTTACTAGAGAAGCCCTTGGACAACCTTGTCGTGAGCGAGATGAGCTACTGCTAAAAGGTATCATCGTTCAGGACCCAACCGGTCTTGCTCACCTAGCTGGTACCCAGCGTCTTTATGTACCATCACCACTTCAGCCTCTACTGCTACAAAGATATCATGACTATTACGCTCATCCAGGCAAGAAGGCTCTCTATGACTTGATTTCTCGTCATTGGTGGTTCCCGCGGATGTCTAAGGTCTGCAGTAAATATCCGTGTCTCTCATGTATCCTATGCAAATCGTATCATAACCGGAAGCTCTTTGGACATCTCCCACAACCACATAAACCTCTTTCTTATCTGGCTATCGACTTTACTGGTCCCTATGCTAACACTAAGCACCCATATGCTGTTACGATATCGGATATGTATACTCGTCTCTTCCGAGTTTACCCAACGGAACACCCGACTACAGATAGTATTTGCAAAGCACTTGAAGACTGGAGGATATCATATGGCCAATATCCTGAACTATTAGTGCATGATAACGACAAGGCCTTTTCTACTGGGTTTGCTCAGTGGTGTTCCGATAGGTGTATCCGAGAGGCACGAACTGCTATCTATTCTCCGGAGTCTAACTCCGCTGCAGAAAGACCACACCGTACCTTTCATGATGGTATAAGGTCCTGCCTCTACTTATCCGACAACAAGGATTGGGTTCAACATGCTGACTCTGTGGTTTATCGTATGAATGCTACCAAGAACTCCACAACTGGTCAATCCCCATACTCTATGCTGCTCAATATTATTCCCCGCTGTCCCTTCTTTGATGATACTGTGCATACTGATGGCTCATCTTTCCCTGCTGACCATATTTGCTTATTTCCGGCTGGCACGGTCGTTGCTCGCAGGGTCGAGCAACCTCTAAAATTAGAACCACGATATGAAGGGTCTTATGAAGTACTGTCCGAAGTCCGTCCTGGTACGTTTCGTATCCGAAGACTGGGCTCTACGTCGCCTCCTATCGACGTCAAGCAAGATCGTCTGAAAGCTTACCCAATATCTCAACTTATTCAGCATTTCTGATATCAATCTTATTTCGCTTTGCTACGATTCACTGCTACCAGCATTATTCATACCAGTTAGCTACCACCAATATTTGCTTCTCACTTCTATTTTTTGCTGCATCTACAAGGCTGTTGTTGGCTTTAGGGGAGGGGGGACGTGTAAGGAATCTCCCTATCTCCGCTCCGTTGTCTGTATATTGCGCCGACGCCCATAGCGTGATCGATACCTTGCACTATAGCCTGTAAGTAGATCCTAAGTGCAGCACACCTACATTTACGCCCCTGTCGCGTTGCTAGTATGGACGGAACCCTAACAATCCGGCGAGATTATCGAGACACCGTCCTAGCGTAGAGGAAGACTTGCGATCCGCCTGGGCCGATACATTAGGGAAAGATCTCATAAGCTTACGTGGCACAAGTTGCTATTTGCCGTATGCATTCAAGTTGTATCATCTCCTCATGTCCCATCCCACGCTGTTCATGGTCGTCTTTCTACTTATGGTGGCCAGCTTCGCCTTCCCTCCCAGTCAGCAGTACTATACTTTGAATAAAATCTTCCTGAGTGCTTGGCAATTCAAACCGTATAATGCGGTTAATATTTCAGTTTTCATTCCCCACCCACTTCGAAAGGTTATGGTCTTCGGGTGATATGTATTACGCTCCCAACCCTGATAAGCCTGAGCTGCAATTCAACACGGAGCTGTTGAATTGGGTAGCCTTCGTCTTGCACTTTCGTCTTAATGAAAGTGAATGGAAAAGCATCCCCTACGACCCGAAGACCGATACCTTCACTATACAATTCCATGGTTATACTTTCACCTTGTTGCCCGCTTGAGGTCGGGCCATCCTGGTTCGCCCGGAATCGTTGGCGACTGTTATATTCAGCGCCGAGTTATTATCAATTATTATTCTTCACGAATCATTTAAGAGATCATCCGCTTTTTTCGTGATAAAGATTTTATCGCAAGTCAGGCCGGCAAAGCTCTTGAAGTTGACTGTTATCTGGTTGAGTTGTGAATCCAGGAGAATCAGGGGGCATTCCGGAGACTCCATGGATGTAATGTTTGCAACAATCTCAGTCCAACAGGGGCGGTAAGTGGATACTGATGTAAAAGGTGATTCAGATTCTTTACTCAGAAATAAAAATACATGATTATCAATCGGCTTTGGTTCATTGACTTTTTCTACTCCGGATGGAAACCCATAGACGCTGAGGTTGGGAGAGGCATACGCGAAACCAGAACCCGCGAGAGGGGACACCAGGTGTCCGACACCTCCTCGAGACCGGATTCGCGAATGCAGACCCGGGAGTAGCTAGGGTAAGGAGATTACGTCAAAACCATCAAACTCCAAAACCCCGAGCCACTCCGGGTCCCCCAACGTCAAGGGAATGGGAGGGATGGGAAAGAGCTATAACACTTCTTTGCACATCCACCAACACCTCCATATATTACTCCACGACTAGCTCACTAGCCAGTCATCGGGTGCCACAGCCCGCACAAACTTTCGCGCTCGCCCGGGCCGCACACACAAGGGTGATCCTAATCACTTCGAACCACAGCTAGAGGTTTCCCCCACAAGAAATCGTTCCGCATTTCTCTACGATTGAAAAATCAAAATCAATGGGACTTGATTTGAATCTCCAGTCGAGATTCTCGACAGTGATTCGAAAATCAGAAAACCCTTTATTGCTTGGCGAAATGTGGTATAGCCCTCTCTCACGGGAAAGCGCCAGCTCAGACTAAAGACCAACCGGATTTGGCCGCGCTTTCCGCTAATAGCGCCTCGCCAAACTTTGAACAGTAACTGTTCCGATTTCGTTCTAGTTCAAATTTTGAACTGCGCTAGCCCGCTCATCTGCACGCCTAAACCTGTCTCTTGACTCGCAGTTTGGCAAGTTGGGGTTGGTGTTCCCTGCGATTGGTATGAAAAACAACAAAAGTTTCGGACTCGTTCGGGGAGATTCGACTGTTTCGCGTCAAACGGAGTCCGTTCAAGTTAAACGGTTTAACGGACTGGAATGAACCGCCATTTTGGAGACTTTGTCGGCAACAGGAATTCACCAATACAAGTGTGTCCGCTTTTTTGAAGAGCGGAGCTTCGCCGTTGTCGTAAAGAGCGTCTTTACGCGTGTTAGGCCAGAAAAACTTTTTCTGGTAAAGTTCCTAAGCTTGCTTCGCCGAGAGTGCCCTCCATTTCGTGCTGGCGGTATTCGTTCTAAGACAGCATTCGCGAAAGCAGGCGCTGTCTTCGCTGTTGAAGGACTCGTCCATCTTCGACACATGATGACAGTGTCATCCTACTCATTCGAACCGGGTTTTCATTGACTAGGTGGCTCGCTGTTACCGTATCCGGTAATCGCGAAGTTCACGTCATGAGCTTTCGCGAGATCTTTGGGGGTTTTCATCTTCTTTCTCCGCTGTATCGCTGTATGAGAAGCCTGCGTGATATATCGTGATACCTCATTTCTTAGATCCCGTGCGCTTTGCCATACCCATTGAGCAGAAGGCAGTAAATGGGGCACCAAAATAATGGTCTTGGTGCTACTTCGGAGTCCATCGGGCTGTTCAGTAAATCGATCCCAGGACTCGGGATCAATCCCAGGACTGACCGACGCCTTTTTCTGTTCAGTCAATCCATACTGGAAGCATTTCTAGGATCAATCCCCGGATCGATCCTGGACGCGTTCAGAGGAGCACAGGACCGGTCCCAGGACCGGTCCTAGGACCCAATTTTTCAAGACTGGTGTAGACCGATCCCGGGGGCTCCGTGGCGCGCGAAACAACACCAAACCACACAAAGTCCCAGCGTACTTCACCAGAATTATTCGTATGTACTGAGCGACTGACCCAGGTTCGATTCTCGCCTGGGGAACTCCGGGACTTACGTATACTTGTGCAGAATTTGAGATGGCCGTGGACGGCAGTGGAACATTTCAAGTTGTCGAGTGGGTGCAAGTTATACACCGAACGGGGTCCTGGGATTGATCCCAGGATTAGTTCAGTACAGTTGCAACCGATACAGACTTCGCTATTAGACGGGCTATTAGACTACGCTCACATCACTTCAAGTGATGTGAGCGTAGTCTAATAGCCCGTAGCCCGTTTTCATGATGCATCTTCAGCTTGCTCAAAAATATTATTTTTGAACGGGATATTTTCAAAATATCGAGATGTTGGAACGGTGCGTGCCAATCAATGGTCTCGGGGCAGAGTGCAAGGACTCGGCGGCATTAACGGTACGGTGGCACTCCCCAGTCGCCGCAGCCCAGTCTGGGCACGATGTTGGTAGGTCACCCAGGTGGCGCTGCGGTCACCCGCAGGCTGACTGTCAGCCGCTGTCAGCTCTTGAGATGAATCCGGCCATTGCTGCCTTGGGCTTGCATCTTCCATGTCTTCTTCATACAGAATTCCGCGAAACCACTCATAAGATGTCCTCTTCCCGGTTTTCGTGCGTGCGTAGTGCTTGCATGGTAGACACGGGCCGTGAAGTTCACGACCCGCCCCAGCTCACGTAACGCCAAACGATAGGTAGTCTTGGACTTGCCGGAAAGCAAAGCATATACCGGTTCGATAAACTGGTTACCGATAGCACCAGGAACAGCTAAAGCCTGGGCGAATCCGTGCGGTATGATGAAGAAGGAAGAGTCAATGAAGAACGTTTCCACCTCATCCCACCGGCGAATGCATTCGTCAGCAGTGAAAACAACCAAACCTTCGGCCTCATGATTGAACTGCACGAACCTCTCGTTGTCGAAGGTGTTACGACCATACTACCCGATGCTCTGATGCGTCTGACGCCTACGGTTGAAGGACCTATTGGACGGTCCAATTTGGACCCGTTGAGAGGGCCTTCCATCGGGTCCTGGCCGGCCTGGCCGGCAAATTTCTCGACTCCAGTCTATCCGTCCCGACGGCAATAGAGCACAGACAATGCACCTTAAAATATGAATTGAATTCGATAATAGCGTAGGTGATTTCAATATTCGGCACACTGTGACACCGGTGTTACATGCTAATACCCCTTAGCGAAATTCACAACAGATCCTCGAGTCCTTCCGAAGGACTCCTTCAGCGGCTGAAGTTCAGCCACCCTCCGACGCCTTCTCCTCCCAGGCTGGGAGACTCAGCGAGGACGTTCGAAAAAAATCCAGCCGCGTGCGGTACGGCCCTCGATATACACATGACACAACTGTCGAAGCTCGACAGAAGCATTTCAACGGAGACACTCATTGCATGAGAATGAGAATGAACATGCGGCATACATCGCTTCGCGGCTGGTTGGCGTAGCCTGCCTCCTTTGCCAACTCTGCTGAGCTTGTGCGAATCGCGATTCGCGAGAACACCAAGATGCCCGAATCTGCTCTCGCCAACTTCTAGGCGAGATCGGGCGGGGGCGTGAGTCAAGCAACGATCTAACTTCCCCGAAAAGGTGAGGAATCCGCGCGGAAATTTCGTTAAGCGCTGGCCGAGACCTTGTCTCTGTCTTCCTTCGACTTCGCCTGGCGGAATTCGTCTAGCCATGGGCCTTGTGCTTCGCCTTCATCTCGTCGATATTCCTCTGTACAGACTGTAATTGGCCTAAATCAGCATCGTCATCGCCATCATCTTCATCTTTTCTCAGACTTCGGCAGCTCTGCGCCTGGGTTGCTCGGCCATGATCCCAGGGATAAGATCGGATCCCAGGGATTCCCTGCTGCCGCAGCTCATCGAATGATCAGGGGCGCAGCAGTGCTGCGCCGGAGGACACGTCGGCCGTGCTCTCCTGTCGAGCCCGGTAGGTGACCCCGTCGGCCAGGGCCCTCTATCGCATCGTCGTCTCCACTCGGCCAAGCTGCTCACTCCCTTTCAGTCGCGGCAAACACCGTGCTTGCGCGGCAAATCTCGTAACTTACGAACCTCATCCCGCTTACCTAGGTTTGGCAAGGCTCTTATGGCCTGCCTCACGAGCTGCTTGCTTTGGGAGATATCACTCGCAAACATGCTGACGAGCGAGTTGTAAATCTTACGTAAATGGGAGAGCGAACCCTCAATGTGACCCGAGTTATCGCACCTGAGTTCGGCAACAGCCTCGTGGGAGTAGTCCTGGAGGTGCTGCCGTCGGCAATGCCGCGACCTGTCTAGTAGCACCTGAGCATCTCCTTCGAACCAGCTCATCAAGGGACCCTTCGTTACCGGAACCATGTTTTCAGCTT
>JABANP010000080.1:0-161685 GCA_013115135.1 Perkinsus olseni | reverse complement strand
GGCCATCAGGATGTCGCTCAACATGGAGGGAGCACTGACCTGTAATCCAGGGATAGTGGATAGCGTGTTGGGCTCATAACCCAAAGGTCCCTTGATCGTAACAAGGAGCTGCTACGTTGCACTATCTCGTTGCAGTAGGTGTAGTTGTAGAACACAACATAAGTAGATTGGGCTCATAGTGAACGAGATAGAGCAGATAGAAAGGTGGAGCAGTTGAGAGAATAGAGTGATAATGCGAGGCTAGTATGAGCACAGCTCCATTGTGTTATGTAGACAGTGCAGAAGTCCTGTAATGTAATGGAGCTGTAAGTTGAGTAGAATAAGATGTGAATGAACGTTTCTTGGGAAGCAAGGATGACTTTTTGTGATGGCTGTGGGAATACAGTGGGGTCTTTGTAGGTTCGCGGTGAACTTATCAATATGCGCGTTTGCTTGCTCTCTTTCGTTCAGTTCCCTCCAACCGGTTCTCGGCCCTGCGAGTCCTCCTCAAAGGGTCTTTCGATAGTGTCTCTCATTATATGCCCGATCACCTTTGTAGGGTTTCTGGCTTGGTTCATGACCGCAGAGCGGAGCAATTCAGTGAACGTCGTTGCGGCTGCGGGTGCGACGTGGGACCGGCCCCGTCAGTGCTGGACCCTACCTGCTGAGGTCCCGGTCGGGGCGACCGAAACATGGAGGTTTAACGTTGATTCACCAGCGCACAGCAGAACACACTGTATCGCTTGCGAGAGGAAAATCTTGGAGAATGACTTGAGGGTGGGGTACCCAGCAGAGGACAAGTTCAGCGCGGACGGGGTACGGTCGCTATTCCTGCACGTACACTGTTTGACCGAGGAGCTCGTGTCTAATGATGCAACGCTCGCTGAGCTGTGCCGTGACCGAGAGTAAGTACTGGCAGCCCCAGGGTCCCCTTACACGCTGTCTTGCTGCAGGTCTCCGCCGGAGTCCAGGCCTGGCTTGCTGGACACGTGGTCGGCTTTGAAAGTCTGGCCAAGAAAAAGAAGGCCATGCTGGTGCAAGGCTTCTGTGAGACGCTGGTAAGCAAGATCGGTTCTGATAGCGGTACAGGACACTGGATTTGGGGGCAATGATGTCAGCCCCCTGCAGTCAACAAGTCTCCTAAGAAGACCCCAGCCGTTATGGAAAGTGACGAGCAACCAGCCAGCTGTCGAGATGATGAGCTCAGTAAGCGAGGCAGCAGCCAAGATAGGGTAAATCTTTCATATGCGGATGTATGTGATCCTGCCACTGAGCTCACGCCCGTGGACCGGGCGGCGGGGGATCTATTGAGGGAGCTGACGGTAGAGACGCCCGGGTTGCCAGACTGTGGCAATATCGGAACGCCTCTGAAAGATCGAAGTTCCAAGTACCTTGGGGCATGGAGATTGAATTCGGATGGACCGTCTTCGGCTAATTCTGCAGCAGCTGATCGTGAGTACCATTACATGACAGCTACCAGCGAACGGCAAGAAACGAAATATCTGGGATCTTGGCGGACAGAGGGGGCGCCATCTCCTATCAGTAGCCGATACCCTGTGGGAGCACCCGTTCGACTTGTCCCAAGCTACAGGTCGAAGGGGAAGGGATACCACAGCGAGCCCTACTGGGGTAGGGGGAATACTCATGGTAGGCGCGCTTCAGCGGATCAACGCAGATCGATCTCAAGCAGGTAAAGGCATGTTACTCAGATCGCGACGTTACCGGTATGACAGAGATGCTCGTTAGACCCCATAGTAATCACGTAAAGGTTTTTTCTTGATTGGTCACAGTCACTGATTTGCGTTGAATTTCGTCCTGTTAGAAGCGTTAGCTTGAGAGGGGACGGTTTCTGGTGGCTCTCACGTTTCTGTTGGTACACGGTTTCGGTTTCTGTGATGCTCGTAGTCATCTCGAATTTCCCACATCATGTGGGCCACATGCGCATGCTTATCAACACTAGATATACGTTGAAGTCGGTGGGCAGCGGAATGAATAACTTCAGATATCGCGAGGAATTTCGTTTTGTTATATAAAATCAACCCGAAGCACATTGCTGTGGACCGAATTTCGGCTGGATGCTGTGATGCGTATGCTTGCTGCTCTGAAATAATATGGTATTTTATCGACAGTTTGGCCGAGTGGTCTAAGGCGCTGGCTTAAGGCGCCAGTCCGAAAGGGCGTGGGTTCGAACCCCACAGCTGTCAGTCTATGCATGTTCGTAGCTCGATGTCGTGACCTCTCCTGAGGGATGATTGCTGCACCCAATGATATTGGTACTACATATATGGAGATGCTTGGAGCAGATGGAGAACTGAGACACTCTCCGCAAAGTCCTCGCACACAAACGTGTAGAAGGCTAGCACGGGTAGGAACGTAGCACGGCTAGTCTAGCATTTGTTGAGTAGCGCTAGTGTGTGGCCGGACCGTCCCTCGATAGTGCGTATTGGTCAGTGACATGCCAGTCCTGCTGCCGCTGAGGGAGCACTGTTCCTCGTGATTTTTCCTGTCTATCGTTCTGTTAGACAATGAGCGCACTGGTCTGGGGATGTCTCTTGGTTTCGATGAAGCTGTGAGAACCAGTTAAGATCTTCCGCAACGTTAGTCATCCGCGTACGAGTAGTTCATTTTGTTGTCATCAGTGGTGGCAGCTCGCCCCACTCTTCTCTCCAATGGATATACCCGCGTCGTTCGATCTCGAGAATTTCTTATCCGCGGAGAGCTCCCAACTGAAAAAACCGGCGCCTGGGGTAAAGTGGGATCCTACCACCAAGAACTGGATCACCGAAGATATGCAAGGGAAGTTAAAGAAGAAGCAGGCCGACGCTCTGGAGGACTGGAGGCTCGAAACTGATTTGGCGAAGTCAGGATTGAGCACCTGTCGGCGGTGCGGACATAAGATACCGAAGTCATCGTTGCGGTTCGGATATCCCGTAGAGGATCCTCGAGGAAATCTTGGTGCGATTATTATTTGGTTCCATGCAGAGTGTGCACCATTCAAATTTTTGGAGATAAATGGCTGCCTCGAAGGCCTAGTAGATGGGTAAGCCGATGATTCCGATCAGGCTCAGTTTGCCTCTCTGTTCTCCTCAGGGACTCCGAGGCGCCCTCTGAAGGTGCTGTATGCGATCCATCGGAATGGTTTACTGAGAACATGATGGGCTTCGAAGGCCTGACGGATGAGAACAAGGAATCGCTTCTAGAAGTGTTTCGAAAGCGGCACGAGAAGAAGAAGATGGAAGATCTGGACATAGGGGGAATGAAGCAGATGGTCTCCCAACTACTCGTTGACAAATTCACCCCTCCCGACGAGGTAGGTCGCAGAATGTCGAGTATGTCGATATTCCATGGTGGTGTCAGCTCGTCATACCACTCCTAGCCTTCCAAAGAGAAGGCCTCGCCTGGATGTGCAACCAGGAGCTCACCAAGGAGTGCAGGGGCGGGGTGTTGGCCGATGAGATGGGCATGGGCAAGACCATCCAGGCTGTCGCTTTGATCATGAAACGCCGAGAGGAGACCAAAGGCCCGACTTTGGTGGTGTGCCCGGTAGCGGCGGTGATGCAGTGGTACAGTGAAATCCATCGCTACCTCAAGCCGGACTCCTTGAAGGTCCACGTCTACCACGGCAACAAGCGACTAAAAGGTGAGGACCTCCTCAAGTTCGATGTGGTCTTGACGACCTACCAAACGATGGAGTATGAGTACAGGAAGCAGCTGAACAGGTTGAAGTCGATCTGTCAGTACTGCCATAGAGCCTTCCTGCCCGACAAGCTCATCTGGCATCAGAAGTACATGTGCGGGCCGGACGCCGGAGAAGACGGCAAAGCAGAGTAAAACTCATAGGAAATTCCGAGAGGCAGCGGAGGCCGCCAAGAAGACTTTGGGAATCCCGACGGCTGGTGGGGAGGAAGCATCTGGCAGCCCTGAATCGGTTGGGAGTCGATCGAAGAAGAAGAGGAAGGCTGAGAGTGATTACAAGCCCCCTACTGTGGGCAATGTCCTGCGGGAAGTGATGGCCAAGGCGGGCATGGAGAACGCCGAGAAGGCTAGTATTTGGAAGGTGAAGGAATATTATTGGGCTAAGCAACGAGCTAAGCATGAGGAGAGTGAGGAACGAGCTGAGATAGATGAAGCCAGTATCCGGCGGATGACGATGCGGCAGCTGAAGGAGGTGATCATGGACAGGTAGAAGGAGCCTTGTAGTGGCGTCTCCTCGATGTTCCGTATCCTAGGTATCCCGGCATGGAGATACCCAATCAGATGAGACGTGCGGAGCTGGTGTCGCTGATCTTGGAGATGGAGGAAGACCAGAAGAAGATGAATGGCGAGTCGACTGAAGAGAAGGTCGCGGAAGAGGAGCATAAAGTTGAACGGCTCTCCTCGACGGACATTGGGAAGCTGAAAGTGGCGGAGCTGCGCGCTAAGTGTCAGGAGATGGGGCTTGACACGTCCGGGCTGAAGGCGGTATTGGTGGCGAGGGTTCGGGAGGCGGTGGACAGCGAACGTATCGCTAGGATGAGGAAGACCTCGAAAGCTGCTACTAAAGATGTGGGGAAAATCCGAGGCCAGTGTTGACACCCCAGAACGACGGAAAGTGAAGAAACAGGTCAAGTTGGAAGAGCCAATATCGATGGAGGTTGACACTGCGCCTCGAAGGGCGCCCTCCCGTCGCTGCAAGGTGAAGGCAAGTCCCTCCAGCTCAAGTACAATAGCGCCTCGAACCGCCAAAGGCAGCCGGGCGTCACCAGTCAGCCTCGGTAGTAGTCCCGACTCTAGCGATGTTAAGGAGGGCGCCACACTGTCGGTATCGGAGTCCTCCTCCTCCTCCTCCGAGTCGGCATCCTCTGATTCCGAGAGCTCACCATCCCCTCCCGAGCAAGAAGCGTAGAATGAGCGCCTCGAACAAGCGTGCCGTGGTTGCCCGGCTCCGACAGACTGTGAAGCCTCAGGCAGGCAGAGGCCCTGCTCCTTCCAAACGAGCCAAGGCGTCCGCCGACGACGACTATGAGCCAAGCGATGCCTCCGCGAGCAGCAGTAGTAGCGAAAATGAGAGTGATGCGACCGATGGTTCCAGCGAGTCCAGTGATAGCGAGCTTGAGGTGGTGAAGAGTAGGGGGAAGAAGGCTAAGCCGCGGGCCTCGGCGTCGACGCGTGCTGGGCGGGTAACCAGAGCCGACAGCGAGGAGGATGCGGGATGAGGAAGGAGAGGATGGAGATGCTGGTGATGATACTTCCGGTAATATGCAGGCTCACGTCAGCTGGAGAGCGTCGTTGGTGGTCAGATTGCGAGCGGAGCGATCTGGATCTGTCGAAGTCAGCTCTCCATAGCGTTCGATGGGGGAGGGTAATTCTGGATGAAGCCCACCGCATCAAGGGCCGGACAACCACCACCGCTCTCGGAGCGTAAGTAGCGTCCTTCTCTGCATCTCGGCATTCTCAAGCCTGATGGGAAGGTACGCGTTGAGGGCTGAATACAGATGGGGGCTCAGCGGCACGCCACTGCAGAACCGAGTGGGAGAGCTCTACTCCCTGATACGGTGGGTCGGATGGAACCTTGATGCTCGGCTGAGGATGGTGGTGATGGTGAAGGTTCTTGAAGAACGATCCGTACGCGTTCTACTTCTGCAAGGCTAAGGACTGTGACTGCAAGTCGATGGCCTATCGCTTCGAGGACAATCGATATTGCAAACGATGCGGCCACACGAAAATGCAGCACTACTCCTACTTCAACCAAACCATCAGCAAGCCGATTCTCAAGTGAGGATAGCCGGGCAGTCCCACCAGTCCCCTCCGCCCCCGCAGCTCTCTGATGTGTTGGTTGTTCAGGCATGGTTTCGCGGGTGTTGGCAAGGACGCCCTGAAGGAGCTCCGCGAGCGGGTGTT
The DNA here is from genome assembly GCA_013115135.1 of Perkinsus olseni. Classification (NCBI taxonomy): domain Eukaryota; phylum Perkinsozoa; order Perkinsida; family Perkinsidae; genus Perkinsus; species Perkinsus olseni. The sequence continues at coordinate 155,826 of JABANP010000080.1, read as the reverse complement.
GGATCGTCTGTTGCTGCGGCGCACCAAAGAGGAGCGTGCTGACGATTTACAGTTGCCCTCGATGACTGTGAGCATTAGGAGAACAGAACTGACGGACAGCGAGAAGGACTTCTATGAGAGCCTAGCCATGCAGAGTCAGCTACGGTTCAACGTCTACGCGGATGAGGGCACTGTCCTCAACAACTATGCTCATATCTTCGACCTCTTGACGAGGTTGAGGCAGGTAGGATTTCTCTCTCACCAACCTCAGCGTTGTCGAAGTGCTCTTTCAGGCAGTAGATCATCCCTATCTGATCGTCCATGGCATGGACTGCGGTTCGATCCCTGCTAAGAGCGCTGCTGGGAAGGATAGGGCCGATATTTGTGTAGGTTTATCACAGCTGTTAGGAGCTGATCCTCAGCTTCTGCTCAGGTGCTGTGCCAGGATGACATCCCTGCCCGAACCACCAACGAGGATGAGGCTCAGGCCAAGGCTACATGTGGGCATAGCTTCCATAAGTGAGTGCCGAGGCCGTCTGCTTCGCCTCTACTGCCTACTCTGTCTCAGTGAGTGCGTGCGAGACTTCCTTCGAGAAGCGCCGCAGCTGCCGTTAAACGGAGGGATCGGATGCCCGGCGTGCTTTGCTCCCATAACAGTTACATTCGGCCAGGTAGCTCGGGGACGCAGCTTCCAACGGTCTGGTTCATAGCATAGCTCTCTCGTTAGGCCGTCGACGAGGAGGAGGAGAGCCAGCAGGGCTCGCCATCAGCCGAGAAAGTGAAAGAAAGCGCGCCTATCGGCGGGCGAACGAGGAACAGCATCCTCAATCGTATCAAGGCTGATGAGTTCGAGTCTTCGGCTAAGATCGATGCTCTGCTGGATGAGATCAGGAAAATGAAGGAGAAAGATCCCGCCGCCAAGGGGTATGTGACAATCGGGCAGTGAATGAACTGAGACAGGACTCTGTGTCAGGTTGGTCTTCTCACAGTTCAGCCGCATGCTCGAGCTTGTGGACTTCAAATTGCGGAGGGAGGGCATATCCTGTCTGGTAAGGATCGCCGTTCGAGGACGGCTCGCTGTGGAGGGCTCCTTGCTAGGTGCTCCACGGCGGCATCCCAATGACGCAGCGATCGAACATTCTCCTGTCCTTCCGTCAAGTAGTATTGCGATCAGCATTCTCCTCAAGACCACATTCTCAATTGTACATCATCCTTCAGGATCCCGAGTTCTCCATGCTGCTGATCTCCCTCAAGGCAGGAGGAGAGGGTTTGAACCTGCAGGCTGCCAGTAGCGTCTTCCTACTGGGTAAGCCAACCTTTATCAGTTTTCCAGTGGTGAACCCGCCTCGATGCGTTTCCCCTTGACCCACTCTCGGCTGTTCGCGCACCTAGTGAGCCACCCCGAGTCCCTCAGCCCTTGTAACAGCGTTGTTTTGGTATCGTCTCTCATTGAATGGTCGTAGCGGCATGTCGGCACGCGAGGCTCTCGATGCGTATCTTCATTGCCCTTTAGCTGGAATCTCATCGAGGATATTTTTTTCGAAACGTTTCGTTCTTTATTCGGCGCTTTACTCAGATCCCTGGTGGAATCCAGCCTATGAACAGCAGGCAATCCAGAGGGCTCATCGGCTAGGCCAGACCAAGCCCGTGAATGCTGTGCGATTCATCACTAAGGACACCGTCGAGGAAAGGATCCTGGCCTTGCAAGTAGGCGAAGGTTGCCGTTCAGGACGGCTAGCAGCGGTGCTTATTCAGGAGAAAGAAGCAGTTGGTGTTCGATGGCACTGTTGGTGGCAATGAACAAGGCGCTCTTCAGAAATTAGCAGTCGAAGACCTCCGATTCCTCTTCCAACAATAGCAGCTGTCTTGCTGTTGTCGGCTCAGGAGGGATTCGCCTGCTCGATATCTGCTTTTGTTGTGGTGTCTTCTCCGCGTCCATTGTTGTCGCTGTTGTTGCTACGTATTCATAAGGGAGCGATGTACAGTACAGAGTTGTTAAATGCACGCTTCTTTATATCCTAATTGAACCACCTTACATCGTGTTGTGTTTGTCAATCCTCAGCCAGCGTATCCACGGCTCGGCTGAATGGACAGACTCGCTTCTCCTCTGTATGCTGCGGCCAGGCCCGACTACGATCGTCACAGGTTACGAATGCAACCCGGTACACCTAGCCGCGATATCGCCTGATGGCAACCACCTGGCCACTGCAGTGAAGACTGGTGGGCTCTAGTCTGTTCAAAGCTCCGAAACGCTCTTCGCACGCCCACAGGTTGCTCTGGCTCGCGTGTTGTCGTCCGGAAGCTATGCTGCCAGAGTTCCGGTGATCCTGTAATCGCTACTATCCCGATACCAACGCTGACAGGCAGCAGTAGCAGCGGCCTCTCCGCGCTTGCTTGGTCCCCGGACTCGAGACTGCTGCTGGCATCCCATAACGAATGTGGCTCTATCGTTGTCTTGTCGCCGATTGACCATCCCGACTGGAGATGCACTATTGAGCAGGGCTCCGCAGGCTTGGCTGCATCTCTCTGGTCACCCGATAGTCGGTGGGTACTCTGACCTGAACTGGCGCTGAATGCTCTCGCAGGCACGTACTCGCGATAGCAGACTTCTCGTTGAGGCTTGACGTGTGGAGCCTCACTACCCAGTCGAGCATTGAGCGCATCAAGTACGCCAAGTCACCAACCAACCACTCTGGTCGGACGCACCCGCCCGCTCTGGCACGCATATTGCAATTTTAGGACCGGCGGTCGTGGCGTCTGCCGTCCCCACTGTTGCCTTCAGTAACACATGCCAGAGTCTGGCAGTCATCAGGAGACGAGTAGGCCTTTTCCTTCGTGAGTGCAGCGCCGGGCATCGCCATTCCTCTGTCAGGAGTGCAAAGACTACATCTCGATACACGACCCACAGGAGGGATTTAAACAGGCAAGGCTCAGCCGTTGCAGGGGAATCCTGGGCTACTGCCCTCTCGAAGTTCAGGTCTCTCATTTCGGCTTGCCGACAGTCGACGCATACGGTGTCGTCTGGCCTTCATTCAAAGATTCGCAACTCCTCGTGTGGGAGAACCCGTCAGCATCCTCGACGGCCTTCGTGCTTCTCTACGTGTACTCGATAGCTGGGGAGCAATTACATGCCGTCAAGCCTCCGAGCGGTTCTTTGCAATCCGATACCGTGTGTCTGACCGGCTTGGCGCTATTCCCGCAAGAAGGCCTGGTAGCTGTTGGCACAGCCGGAGGGCAGGCACATATCCTTAACGCGAGTGAGACAGGCACCGGATCCACACTCGATGAGCTCCCATCAGGTACTTGGTCGCTGCTTGCATCCTTCTCGCATGGCGACCCGCTTCCTGTCCGTACCACTGCCGATGAGGGACGATGCTTCATCTACAGACTGGAAGACACCGACGGGAAGCAAGCGAGATGTAAGAGGCCACACCGGTCTCAGTGGCTCTACCAGCAGCCGCCACGTCAACGAGAGATGTCATGATCGTTGGATACGAGTCAGGGTCTCTCTGGAGTGTGCGTGGCATACTATCTCTCATAACGGTGCATTTCCTGTTGCTACTCGGAGGGCCACGTCACGGCGTTACTATCATGTTGTTGTGTGTCGCCGAGAGAACCCCGTACTGCATCCTGTGTGTCGCCTGTGTTATGGGTCGGATGGTTCAGATAAAGTCGAAAACGGGGCCTATGAGAGCTTCAGTGAAGACTCTGCCCTGACCACGGAGCTCAGTCACCACTCTCGACCTATCATACGACAGAATCGAGGCATACAGGGTCTCACAGGCATAAGGAAGCTAGAATGGAGCCCTTCAGGACTATACCTGGCAACTCGAGATGGTAAACCGTACACCGCGTACTGCTTCCGTCAGTCCCCTACTGGATGGGTTCGAGGAGAATTCCTTAACTGAGCATTCCTCTGCTTCAGAAGGGCAACCATCTGCCATCTACGTCTGGTGCCTTTCGACCCGGCGCCTGCTCGCAGTGCTGCACCACTCGAGAGAAGTTAGAGACTTCAAATGGGACCCTCATCCAGCTGCGAATATCGAAGATCGGGCTCGTCTTACAAGTGCTGAGAAACGCTCTTGTCCCGGCCCTTGCCTCAGTGATTCGAAGCGCGGTGCTCCTATCCTCGTTCCTTGTCACTGTAGTTACCTTGGGGCAGCACCACGTCTATAGCTGTATGATCTCACAGGACGGCCCCCTTTCCGAGGAAGAGTTGTGCTTCAAGCTCCCCCGTCACTCAGCGGCGGGAGTGATATCCTGGTGTGGTAACGGCAGCAGTCTGCTAGTCAGAGATACTAAACGAGGCGAGATATCGGTCATTACACGTGTAAATTCAACAGGCCCCCAAGGCGGGTGAGCAGTGAGCCTCCCGCTGTAGTTTTGTGTTCGTAAAAGTTGAGGGTAGTGTAACCTCACCACGGGGTTGGACTTATACTGTATACACTCCCACCCCGAAACGCTTCCGTCTAAAGCCACGATGACACGGGCAATATGTCGCCGAGGCAAATGTTCGCTCTCCCCGTAAAATCTGGGATGTTCAATGGGAGGGACTCATGAATCACGACCCAACAAACAACCGACCGGCCCGTTTCAAGCTCTTTAAGGCACGTGCCAGCCCTCTGTGGAAGCACGGCTTGTTACTGGTTGGGTTGCACTTGCTCCACAAGGTCCTCACGACACTTGTGATGCACCAACTTGACGCTGCATGGTGCCGCAGTGACGGTGGCACAGCCTTGTGGGGATCCGGACGCACAGGACCTCGCCGAAGGCGCGGATTGTTGGGTCTCAGAGTAATTCGAGTGGGACCATGGTAAAGAACGTGAAACCATGATGCACAGTCTTCAACACTCCAGAGAATTCCCTTTTGCCACGCGATTCCTGAATCGCGTTCTCTCCGGAAGAGTGGGAAGATGGTGATGGCGTTGGTCAACGGAACTGTGAGATGACGTCTGTGGACGACGCCATCAAGGGCCAGGTCAGTGACATCTACTGTTGGCTTCTCCACCATATGTATGGAAAGCAGCAGACGGGAGAGCAGTTGCCACGATGGGGCGGACACGGACTGTCCGAGCGTACGAAGGTTCAACACCACGTCGCAGTACTGGCAACCAGGCTCCAACAGCAACAAAAGAATATTGATACGTATAATAGGGCTTCATTGAGAGCCTTGCCGGGTACAGGCTACTAGTACAGTAAGGCTATTGGAGACAGGGCTCAAAGACTGGTAAAACCGGACTCGAGAGGAGTTCGGGGAAAACGTGTGTTCACTCGCGTGACGAGGAATGCACGCGATTGCCGGAGCGATTAGACGCACAAAGAGGAACACGCACGGAAAGCAAATATGGGTAGCAAGTTGCTACCGGCAAACTTAGGATTTATGGTATGCAGCAGCAATGGAGGCAGTTGTCACTATATTGCACGCGTTATTCTTGTGGGCGATTCACCTGCGTTGATCGGTAAAGTCTTCGTGGAGCTTCTTCGAGGCCTCCATTGAACACTGTTCAGCCTTCCACATTCCTGAGGCTTCAGACGCCCCATGCACAGGTCGGCAGCGTGCACCCGCAATGTGAGTGTTCCCGGTAGAGCTCGAGAATCCAGAGTCAGGATACATCGACTGAGGATAGCCTCTCGAGAGTAGGGACTACTCTTGCTCAGTCGTTGAAAGGCTGACAGGAAAGGTTCCGACCCCAATCGGCACGGTGACGCCGATCAGCTGTCACGCCTGCATTTGCCTACTCCTCTCGAAGCCGTTTGAAGCGTTTCTCCCGATGAACGATCCGCATCGACGGAAAGTTGTGGATGGTATCAGCGCGAGAGATCGATTGCATTTTCGTAGAGCGATAATGAGTTTCGTTTATTGATCGTCTAGTCTATTCTCATGCTTTCAATGGCATCGTCCATGGAGCCCTTCGCCGCGCCGCGCATCCGTACTGTTCGGATCGTTATTTCCTCGTGTAGGGCGTTAGAACTACTCGCGTTGCTCCCAAGCGGAGCGACATTGTGTCATTGTTGGTGAGCGTTCGAGCAGTGCCTACACAGCGGCAGATGCTCTTCGTATTTTGATGGATTGCTGCCTACCACCGGGACAGCGGCATCTCGTCACGCGTGGCGGCGAGAAATCGTGACGTGACCGCGTGCTCCGCACAACTCAAACTCTTTGGAAATGTTGGGATAATTTTGATCTCAGAATATCGAGGTGGTCCTTTCCATTCTGAGGTCAAGCTTGAGGTTCTTGCATGCGTAGAGGGAACCTATAGTGTCGACTAGGCTTACCCGAGCGGGGTGTCTTGGTGTTGATCCTTCCAATGCTTCTGTGTTCAGGTTTCCTAGCGAGTTTCACATGGTTTCCCGCGTCCTTTCATTCGCTCTTCTCATCATCTCCGTGGTCAGTCTGCTCACTGACCAGCTTCCCAGCAAGTACTGCATCGAGATCTCCTACGGTCACTCTCTCAAGAAACTTTATGTTCGCCATGAGGTTACTTTCTGGAACGAGACCATCATGGAGTACCAGCAGTACAATTGGCGTTGGTTCGTCCCTTTCTGGAGGAACAAGCGCGGGTTGAAGGCCGTCACGATGCACTACAACCCTTGCTATGATGCCCCTCAGCCCTTCGTTTTGGACCGCGACTTCTGCGGCTTCTACTTCACGCAGAAGCAGTTCGCCGCGATGACGCATAATGCAACCACCAATGAGCTCAACATGACCATCAACGGTGTTCCCCGCTTCCTCTCTCCCTGCAAAGGCCCCTGGGATAAGAACATGCGCAAGGTGAAGTCGGATGCCATGGATGCTGAGGTGGGCGCGGACATGTCCGATTAAGAACTATTAAGTGAGCATCGGTACTGCTCGGGCTCATCCCAAGCTCGTCTCGTACTTCCTCAACATCGTATGTAAGAACGAGAGCAGTGCCGAACAACTTTTCAACGAGTCTTTCAAGTTCCGATCTTGAATTTCCGTACAAATATTACGACCATTCTGTCGCACAGTTTTAATCAAACCTACTCCTTTCTTAGCCTCTTGGTTGAGTTGTCACAAGGGCTGTGCCGCTGAGCCGGCACCTGCTTGCAGTTCGTCAGCTGGCTTGAAACCACGAGCCAGTTGAGAATCTAAGCAAGTTCGTGGATTAAAGCCAGCTTCGTCTAGATTCCATGTAGGCTTAAGATCATGATCTGTTTCTTTCGTAGTTGATTTGCTAGCGTAGAAGACTGTGGGAGAGGGGGATAGTACTCAAACTCTAAAGAAAGCTGGAGTTCCGCTTTCTCCTCGCAGCTCGCCCGACGGCGGCGCTTGGATCACGCTGTCCTTTGCAGAAAGAGCCTGCCACACCGTCCACGAGTGACCAAAATCTCTCGGGTAGCATGGTCGGCACCAGCTCTCCTAAGACATACAACAGAAGTATGAGTCAGTCCTACTTTTGCACTGCAAATCATGGCTTATGGACGTTCTAGGCACATTTGCCCTCAACAAGTTTTTGCAACACATTATGAGCCGATGCTGGCGCAGTGCGGAGTTTTGGCCACTAAGAACCTCTCTCTTCTGCAATCTCACCCATGGCACTGATGCAGTTGCCGTTGGCGACACAGACTGGGTCCCGCAACCCCGCAATTAGAGGAAGAGCGCATGGACACGCGACGGGAAAAGTACCTCAATGATGGCATTGTCTGATTACTCTTCGCGTTAGCGCCCCACATGCGAGTGAGTGACATACTTTGTTAGCTTTCCGAACAATCTTGCTGTTGCTGGCTGCGCCACACAGCTGTTGAGGTCTTGAGGAAAGTGTGGCGAGAACCAGCCACCACGATCATCGGGATTACCTCTGAGGGGAATTGAAACTTCAGTTTCAGACGACTTGAGAGGAGAGAAATTTGAACGGTACATCCTTGCTCCTGCTTCGCCTTCCTCGAGGCTCTGCGTTTTTCCCCTCTCCCTCATCGAATGCAAAACTTCAGTCCGAGAGCGCAATCCTGCGGAGGGGGCGACCGGACGCGTTCCGCTAGCCTTTTCATGACGGCACTGTAGCCGTGTTCACAGTAGACTGCGAGTCTCGATTTGGTTATGATGGCGTTCAGATGCCAGTGCCGCAGGACAGAGATCGAAGTGGGAGGAGTTCATGCCAACTGCTAGTCGGCTGCGGGCCACAGCCTCTGGCAATTGAGATATCCAGATGGCCTTCGACCTTCAAAACAGCACGGTGACGGCGGCGAGGTGTCACGAAGGCACCTGTCTACTTCCTGCCGCCTTTCCCGAGGAGCTTTTTCCGGAAGGATCGACGCGAAAGGAGAAAATCTGTCGACGACATCCATGCGATGGCTCGAAACGCAACTGTGAATGAGTAGTGAGCCTCAATCAGATGGCGTGAAGCTGATTTTCAAACCTTTAGCCATACCTTACGTGGAGCACTTCGCTGCGCCACGTACGTGCGCTATTGAGGTCCGGACTGTCTCACCTGAAGCTGGCTCTCGTTGCCCACGTGCTGTGACGCGGGAATGAATCACACCCGAATTACACGGGTCTTTGGACAATAGAGGTTAGCACCTCAAATGCTCTATCTGAATGGAACGCCTACCAGCAACATCCGGGACAGTGGAATCTTGTCACGTCCGGGGACGTGAAACCGTGACGTGACGTCTCGGCTATAGTAGCCAGAATCGCGGGAGGTCGGGGTCATTCGGACTTCGAGGCTGCCTGCTCTACCGAGTAGCACGCGTCGAGCTCCGAGCATAGCGTTTTAGCGTTCATACTATTATCGCTATCCAGCTCAGGTTTCCTAGCGAGTTTCACATGGTTTCCCGCGTCCTTTCATTCGCTCTTCTCATCATTTCCGTGGTCAGTCTGCTCACTGACCAGCTTCCCAGCAAGTACTGCATCGAGATCTCCTACGGTCACTCTCTCAAGAAACTTTATGTTCGCCATGAGGTTACTTTCTGGAACGAGACCATCATGGAGTACCAGCAGTACAATTGGCGTTGGTTCGTCCCTTTCTGGAGGAACAAGCGCGGGTTGAAGGCCGTCACGATGCACTACAACCCTTGCTATGATGCCCCTCAGCCCTTCGTTTTGGACCGCGACTTCTGCGGCTTCTACTTCACGCAGAAGCAGTTCGCCGCCATGACGCATAATGCAACCACCAATGAGCTCAACATGACCATCAACGGTGTTCCCCGCCTCCTCTCTCCCTGCAAAGGCCCGTGGGATAAGAACATGCGCAAAGTGAAGTCGGATGCCATGGATGCTGAGGTGGGCGCGGACATGTCCGACTAGATAGACTCGAAATAGCTGACGTTTCGAGCGTCATCAAAAAACCCTTAGACGACTATTTATCTCTTGTTTTTGCATATCATATGCAGAATCGAAGCGGCAGCGTCTTAAGACGTAGCCACCCAAAACCAACCTTCGTACCAATGATATTAGTTGAGTTGTGATGATAGACTGTTGGGTGCTAACGGGATTGGGTTTCTACATCCAAGGCTTCGCGGGATCTGCCCAAGGCGCAGGCTCCGGCCTGATGTTCGAGCCAGTTCACTCTTATCTGGGTCGTGTGGCCGAGATTATGATTTTTACTTCATACGGGACGCGCCATACTCGGCTGAATTGCGATGAAGTCGAGAGGGACACCTCCGAGATCCATCAGTGCGCCTCCAAGCGTTTACTGGCTACATCACGCGAGCAAGACAGATCGATTCTCTTGGAAAGTTATGTGGACTCGTCTGCGCGCTTATCCAACGGGTCAAAGCCTCGGATTTCGATTCACTCGAGCTATCGCGGACTGAGAGTGCCCGTAGTTCGAGGCACCGCTCTCAACGATCTTCATGAAGGTTGAGGTACGCCTGGTGCTCAACAGTTTGAAGAGCAACAACATCGTCATCGAACTACTCGTCATCGTTGCTCGGCCTCGCCTTGTCGAGCTCCAGGATATGATCCAACTCGAGGGTAACCAAACACCAAGGAATGGGGCGTAACGTGCAGTAGATATAGCAAGAAATCCCAACACGCAAAGTTCATCAGCATCTTCAATAAAGAGAAGTCTGCTTCATGATAGCGATGAACTCCTCTTCGTTAACTGAGTAAGAGAACTTGGAGTGTTTCAGGTCGTCTCCGACGGGCTAAGCGAAAGTGATGCAACCCAATCTCACTTTCACCATCCTGGTCTGTATCAAACTCGTCTATCATAGCCTGTAGTTCATCGTCCGAAAGATTCTCCCCCTGGGAAGAACGAAAGTCTAAAGGCTGCAGAAAAGAACGACGACCTACCAGTTCTCTGGCCACTCGCCGAAGGTTCTTCAGTGATATGCGGCCTAAGGTTGAGCAACGGGCCGGGAAACAGCCTACTTAACTGTAAGGGCACGACGCTCTTACCTGTGCCATCGTCGTCGAAGAGCTTGAATGCTTTGACCATCTCCTCGGTCGGATCCCTATCAGCGTACTTGGCGGTCACTAACATCAGTCACTTTTACCTAGGCGACTCAACCGTCGAGCCTAATTGACCTACTTATCTCCAGATAGTCATCGTAACGGATCGAGCCCGTCTGCTGCCGGTCATAGTCCCTCATGAGCTCCAACTGAGACGGAGAGCCCCCATGATTCCAGGGAGTGGCCTCGAGGACTGGTGCTCACCACTTCCGCCTTCTTCACGTCGAAGCCAAGCGCACGCATGCACACCTTGAGCTCATGGTAGTCGATAGAACCACTACGACTAGTGTCGAAGAGATCGAACGCTTCCTAAAAAACCAGGCCGATGGTGTCTGCGATTGTAGAGGGGCGGATGCTCGACCACCAGTTTTGGAGGCTTCATCACCCACCTTGATCTCCTGCTTCTGCTCCTCACTGATCTCCGGCCTGCGGCGTCTCGTACGGCTCCCGGCAGCGCCAGAGAGGCCGAACCCTCCAGAGTGGCCGTAGAGCGAGGAGACCATGACTGGAGAAGGAAGAGTCAAGAGACACTGTGAAACACGTGAGAAGCAACTCGCGTTCACAGCACTCGAAACGAATCGCTTTGAGAGTATTCAGAAAGGATGCACATTTAGATAGGGGGAAAATAGAATGAGGAGTTCTGATCTGGCGTGGCTTCCTCTTCTCCGACTGAGTCAACGCCGCAGGAACAAAGAGGGCTACTGGCGGGCTCGAAGCTCAGCTCCTGGTCTCCTCTGCCGATGACAGAGTAGCTGTCACATCCTCCGGAACTAAAGACAGTGGCCAGGGCTGAGCCGCAAGCCTCACAAGTGGTCCTTAACCATAGCCGGCCTTCCGCCAGCAGCTGTCGCGAGACGGGCCCAGGAACGATCCACGGGCGGGGATCGGAGTGGCCTATGTCCGACATGATCCACCCGTTACAAGTGATAGGAAGTCCTGTGAGTACCAGAGGGAAGTCATAGCTCTGGCCTAGCTGCTCGAGGTAGCGCAGGGCCAAGCTGAGGACCCCCGCTGGCTCCGATTCAACCTTGAGACAAGTCCAGTCGACAACAACGACTAGCCACCCTATAGTGATAGAGTCCTCCGTCTTTCTGAGATGTTGGCGATGGAAGTGACGAAGAGCTGCCAAGAGAGCCGCCGTCGAAGGTGCGCGGTAGAGGCTCACGTTGGTCGGTTGTGGAGCGGTGAACTCCAAGGAACAGTCAAATACGCAAACCTTCCCAGAGTTGGAGGTCCACCGTCTGACAGCCATGGCGAGCACCTCCTTCATTGGAGTGTTGGCCCGAGGACCGAGCAGGAGACTCACTGCCCCGCCAAAGCTGCAACTAGGGGACAGGACAGGCAGTATGCGAGGCCTCTGGCGTCGAGCCAGGACGCTCGCGAAGGACTCGCGGTCGGATGGAGGGCCATAGCAGCAGGACTCCTCGGTAGATGACGACGTGCTGCTGGTCATAGTGAGCGAGTCATGTTGGGAGTAAAGACCTGGAGGTGTCTATTAGTGGTCGAGAGTGGATGTAGCAACACAACAGCAAGGGAGTTATTAGAGACCAATGGTACAACACAAAATCGGAGAACCCGTCATTAGCCTTAACGTCGCCCCGGGAGGAAGCCAGTCGTCGAGCCTCTCGGAAGACGGTAAGGCTGTGATGGCGGGTAGTAATGGTGCATCAAGAGCGGCCCTTCGACTTGTAGGGGATGAACTCACAGGGCACTTCAATCTCCCCTGGCGGCTGTCCTCCTTGGGAAGACCGGACTCGGGCCGGAGCAGGCGGGAGCTCCTGCTTAGGCCTCAATGCCGCAGAGCTCTGACGAGGCGGCTCTGAGTACAGCCGAGGCGCGGCGATGTCGTTGAAGTTGCCCGGGGATCCTATCCGGAGCTGAGGTCCCCCATTGGGTGGCGTAGGGCTCTTGTACGTGTACCGAGACGGCCGTTGCGGAGCGGACTGGGGCACGGCGTGTGGCCGGGCTGGCGGTATCCAGGAAGGCTCCGACCGAGCGAACGCCGAGGAGAGACGTGGGGGCGGCCAAGAATCGTAGCGTTCCGGTCGAGGTTCAGGTCTTCGTGACGGAGCGGAAGACGACGAAGGGGCCGGGGCCTGCTGCCTCGTCCGGAGGCTCTCCTCGGCCTTACGTCTCTCCGCCCACGCCTGCGATCTTTGACGGTTATGTGACTTCTTGCGCTTCCGTCTATTCGGTGATGCTGGGCCGCGAGATGGCGCTGGCGCAGCTCCCTGCTGCTCAACCACCGGACTCGCCTTTGAGCGAGATATGGTCTCGTAGAGCGCTGCTGTTATCGCATGCGGGGCTTTAGCTGCGACGCCAGGAGAAGGGGGAGGACCACTCTGCTTGTTAGAGGACGGCGGAGGTGTTTTACCAGGGAAATGAGAAGTACGGTCGCCGGGAGGAAGACCACTCTGCCTGCTTGAAGACGACGGAGGTGCCTTAGCAGGAAAAATGAGGAGAACGGGCGCCAGGAGAAGGAGGGGGACCAGTCAGTCTGCTTGAAGACGGCCGGGAGTGCTCTTGCAGGGATGCTAGGAGTACGGGCACCAGAAAGGAGGAGGGGGGCCCGTCTGCTTGCTCGAAGGCTGCGGGGCACCATAGGCAGCAGGAGAGCCAATCGGCTTGGTAGAGGACGGCGGGGCACCATGGGCAGCAGGGAGAGCCAGTCGGCCTGGTAGAGGACGGCGGGGCACCATGGGCAGCAGGGGTGCCAGTCGGCCTGGTAGAGGACGGCGGGGCACCATGGGCAGCAGGGGAGCCAGTCGGCCTGGTAGAGGACGGCGGGGCACCATGGGCAGCAGGGGAGCCAGTCGGCCTGGTAGAGGACGGCGGGGCACCATGGGCAGCAGGGGAGCCAGTCGGCCTGGTAGAGGACGGCGGAGGTACCTTGGGAGGGACATTAGGAGTACGGGCACCTGATTTTGTAGAGGGGCTAGTCTGCATGCTTGAGACCGGTGCGGGCGCGTTGACCGAGACATTGGGAAAACGTGTAACCGGGGTTGAAAGGGAGCCGCTTGGCTTGGTCGAGGGCCTCAGGGGTACTACAGGCGGAGAATGAGGGGTACGGGCGACAGGAGTAGACGAGGTGCCAGCGGGCCTGGTTGGGGACGGCGGACGTGCCTTGGCCACAGGTCCCAGTCGCTCTCGCCCAGACACGTGGCCTGGTACTGGGGGCTCATTCGGCTTCTCAATTAGAACTGGCCTGGCCTCCTCTCTTGCCGGCGGGAGAGGGGTGCTTCAGTGGTTGATGGTACCGAGTGCGGATGAGGTGGAGAGGAGGGAGGCGCCCCCACGGACGGGTTCACCGTGGTCCCCTCATTCGTCTTTCCCACACCTGTCGCTGGAGCTCCCGCCTGCACGCCAGGGTGCTCCTCCTCCCGATTCTCACTGCTCATCACACGGGCAGAACCCTCGACCGCCACCACCGGGGTTGGGATACTCGGCGCAGGCCCATCGCCCTTCACGGTAGACCGTACTCCGCTTCCGTCCGCCCTGGCCTCCTCTCGTGGCTGCTCAGCCACTTTCCGCCGTTTCTTCTCGGGCTCGTCGTCAGCATTCACCGGTGGTGGACTCGAGCCCACTGACCTGTCCGTGACCATCGACCCATCACGCTGAGACTCCCTCTCCTCCTCCTTAGTAGTCACCTCCATACGAGCTCCCAAGGGGACCTTACCGTCCTCAATGGCCGGCGTCTCCTTGATCCTCCTCATGTCCTCCAGCCGAGGTAGAAACGGTGACCACCAGGTAGGCACCTCCGCCATCAAAATCAAGTCCGATATCCGCGTCCTATTGCAGACGACAGACTCGCTACCGGGATCTCCTGTAGGGTTCGCACGGCCGAATCAGTTCGATGCAGAAAAATGAGTCCGTGATGAGAACAGGGCCCTCCTCTCCCTCCCCGCCAGGACGCATCGGCAGACTCTGCAGCTCCTTGAGGACCTCCGTAAATCGATACTCCAGCAAGGAGAGACGCCGGGCCGGACCGTGGCGGACGGCGAGTTCCCGACACAAGGCCGCCGAGAAGAGCCTGGAGCCCGAGGCGAGACCATGGTCGGGACCCTCAGGCCCCCTTCTGCCCGAAATCTTTCCGACCTCGCCGAGGAACCAGTCCACGTCGGCCTCAGACACCAGCAAAGTTTGCTGCAACGGCACGACGAGATTCCGCTCCCACCGCAGCTCAACCTCGGATGCCAAGGCCACAAGACCTCCCGGCAACGCCTCCGGACGCCGAATCCACGGGCTGAGGGGGGCGTCCCACACGGCGCTGCCCGGAGGCACCGGACTGCTGCTGAACAACGGCGCCAGCTGAGCGCGGGTCGCCGCCGCAGGCATAGGGTGGGTAAAAGGGAGAAGCTGAGGATTTCTGGACCCGACCACGATCCGAAACTAGAGACTACTTCTGGCCGGTGGAAGATACTCCCTGTAGGGACAATAGTACACTCAAGAGGGACACTCGAACATTGCGGAGCTGCTGCTGCTGCTGACGATGATGGTGATGAATGAATCGACTTGTCGGAAAATAGCAGTACAAAAAGGACAACAACAGGTGAGCTCATTTAACCGCAAGGATCAGAAAAACGAGGGCTGCTGAGTTGACGGGATGGGGGAGGCAATGGTTACTGAGGTAGTCTGTTCACAGACGCCTTATTGGGGCAAGGAATAGCAATGGTACGGGTAATCTCCCTGTCACTTGTTGTCGGCCAAGGAGGGGCTGTAGTAGGCCTGAGCTCGGGAAAGGATCCTCCTCCAGGTGGCCTCCCCGGTGCTCACTCTGTTGGACTTGTCCGGCCCTTCTTCTGAGGTGCTTCCGTGATGGCGTTCTTCATCCACCTCAATTTCCGGCTTGTGTAGCTTCATCCGCTGTATATAGGACCCTCGCTTGGCGTCCGAGCCGAGCCTTGGGGTCTCGGCCCCGTCCCGCGGCTTGCTTCGGGAAGGGCCCTGGCGGCGAGATACATCCTCATCACTCCAAACCTCATCTGATGAGCAATACGATCAGCATGGCGTGGCCAAGTTAACCCCTACGTGCTGATCCCGGGAGTCCCCGTTCCCGCCGAGACTTTACCCTTGCCCGCCAGAAATGGAGAACCGAAGTCTCTTCCACCCAGGGACGGCGAGGCAGTCTTGTGAAGAGGAAATAAGTCGGACGGCGTCTGATAGCAGCAATAAAGACAATCAGGGGCGACGAGTCCTACCTGAGGGCCCAGCCTGCCCGGACTAGCTTCCGTAGACGGAGTCCCAACATCCTTCGCTCCCGTCCTCGCCGGTGGGGCTCAGCAGGGCCTCCGTCGCCGAGCTCGCAGCGGCGCCCGCTTTCGTTCGCTTCCGCAACAAGAAGGCCTTGTAGCCGCAGAAGAGCACGGCCAGCAGAGACACTACAGCCGCTATTGCCACGGCGCACCACAACGAGTACCACGACACTACGGCAATAGTGCTCCTTTGGGACGCAATCACCGTCTCCAACTCCTTCCGTTGGATCTCCTGCTCCTTCAAGGCCGCTTCCTGGGCGTGCTCTGTCGAATCATCCAAGCTCAGCCGACTTCTCAAAGTCGTTCAGTTTGCTTCTGAGGGCCTCGATCTCGGTCTGACTTCTGGCGCGTTCTCTCTCGAGAAGGCCTAGGCTGTCATCACAATAGTCATAGGGGTTTTTAGAGGCGCTCAAACAGCTGCAAGTGCCGACACCGCAACTGGTCGGGTTGACATAACACCTGATGGAAGAAGACTCTCAAGAGCCCAGGCCTACCACTGTCCACCCTTACCAAGATTTGGAGGCGGACAGCAGGCCAGTGCCGCAGCTAGAGGTACACTCACAAGCCGTGTTAGACGCAATGGCCGCCTGGGCTATCCCTCGGGAAGTCGTCGACAATACGACGACTAGGGACAAGACCAGGAGCTCCCAAGAGCAGCCGCGACGATTCCGCCTGCTGCCCAGCATTCCAGCGGATGAAAGATACTGAGCAGAACCTCAACCCACGGCCGACCAGTTCCCCACAACTCCGCCGCAGCGATCCATAGTCAGCAAATTTGGTAATGCTACAGTAATGGTTTATGAGTCTACTAAATAGTAGTTAGTCGTGATGAGAAGACGTGCAATCAAACTTCGTCCGGTGGGATCCTTCGGGCTTCTTCCGCATCGCGAAGAAGTTCCATTATCCGACCCTCGTCCCACTCGGCACCGTCCAGGAACTCTATTATGTCGCATGCAGCCCGTATCTGCCGAAGTGAATCACGAATTGCGGGAAATGTGGTATGTGGCTGACTACATATTGTAGCGCACTGACTCGGTGGCGGAGTTCGGGCAGGTCAGCCGCCGCGTACTGTACTAGTTCCGCGATGAGGTCGGCAATAGTCTCTTCCACCGACTTGCTTGGCGCCAGCCCCCCAACAGGGACAGGCTCGGGCGTGTCCCGAAGGATCACAGTGCCAGGTATATCACCTAAGCCGGAGAAGGTGACCTCGCCCAGTCCCCATATAACTACAGCACGACGCATGCTACCCAACCACGCTTGCCACGAGAGGCTATCCAGGAGCACCCAAAATCAGTCGTTCGACCGAGCTTCGGCGTGATACAAGGCCAGAAGGAATGGAGCGCTACCAGCAGGGAAGACGTGGGTCGATGATCGCCTTTCTACCTTCCCCATCGGCGTATCTAGCCAGGCCTCCAACAGGACACACCACAACGGTGTTGAGGGCAAGCTCTCGCAGCAACGACTGTGCCTCGCTCGGGGTGGAGTCGGTCGGACTGGTCACGTCGAAGAGCCATTGGATGTCCTCTAGCGGCCAAAACAGGCGATGGCACGACTGCGTCACCTGAGACAGCGCTACTACTCCAGCGCCCGATATCGACCAACTCACCTGCGCTAGTTCCGCTGGATCGATCGGTGGTAGTGGAGAGGTCGTAGGGGCAGTGGCATCAGCACCATCTTCATCATCTACTATACTCATCGCCTCGCCCTCGGAGCCCGCCTGCTCTCTCATTACTGCCGTCTCAGTAACGACCGATGAGGAGCGTCTGTCGCCATCCTCGGACCCATAGCGTCTTGCCTTGTTCCCAGCCTGATCCGGAGGTGGTTCGGTGACCTCCAACGGCTTCGGTGTGCTCGATGGTGGCTGCTCATCTCCGCCGCCTTCCTTCCACTGATTATCATTCCAGCTCCATTGGCACTTCAACTCCGAGTCACTCCAGTCGCTGCGAGGTTTCCATTCCGGACTCTCCGCCGCTGAGGCCTTCCACTCCCCACCCCGATTCTTATCCCATTTCCCCTTGTCCCCTTCCTCTTGCCACTTCTTACTGCCATCAGGATCGTCACCCCAAGACCAGTCCTTCCCCCACTTCCCGTCATCCCAGGACTTGCTACCACCCCAGGCCTCCCAGCTCTTGCCCCAGCTGTTACTACCGCCACCATCGTCCGTCCACTTCTTCGTGGCATCAGACTCCTTCCAATCACGGTCGGCGTTTTTCCACTCATTTTTCTTGCCATTGCGATCGTTTGACTTCCACCCCTTCCAGTCATTATCATCCCAATCGTCCCAGTTATTGCTCTTGCCGTTCTTCCAGCCGGCTTTTCCAGACCCGCCACCAGATTTCCACGCAGGTTCGTTCCCGGCACGCTTCCAATTCCGCCAGTCCTTGTTGCCTCCCTTCCACTTCTTCCCACCAGAGCCGCTGCCCCCCAGCTTGGAACTCAAACGATCTACCGAGGGGCTTGACCTTGCCGCTACCTTCAAGGGCGTTGGCTCTTCCATCTCCACCTCTATTGCAGGGCTAGCCTCTGCGGGCCTCACCAACAGCTCCTCCACCCGGCAGCTGCTCCTCCTCGTCGTCCACCTCGATCGTGTGGGTCTCGTCGACTTCGACATACCGGCGAGCGTGATAGAGAACTTCTTTAAAAGAAGCCAACGTGCACATACAAACTTGTCTCAACTGAGAGTCCAAGTCAACTCTGACCTGCCCAAACCATCGTGCTCATCACTAGACCCTGCCGAGCTAGCCAGCCTACGTATCCACCGCCAGTCTCAAGTTTGGACTTCTTCCCGTAATTCCAGTCCCACCATAGTCCCTTCCTGTCAACGTATCTGCCAAAGACGTGGACCTTCGCCTGACGCTCATTCACTCACCGTTTGAGGGCCACTTCCACCTTCCGCATATCCGTACAGTTGCCGATGATGTCCGCCAATGGAGGCTTCACAGACTTCACCACACTCGTGCGCACTCGAGCACGATAGGCCAAGTTCGGCACCTGCCAATGAGAGTCAACACGCCCAGAGTGCTGTCAAGACAACCGACCGCAGGAGGGAGCACCGAGGCCGCTAGGACCAGCTCCGGCTTCAACGGCTTCGAAGTGTCGAACTGCAATTTAGGTGTGCCCGGCTGATCGCCGGAACCCCCACCTTGGGCGCCCATCTCATTGGTAAAACCGTCAGTCGCCACTAAATTAACAACCTCTCCTTCCTCCTGCTCGCCGCCCTTCTTCGATGGGCCATCATCATCCTGATGAGCATCTTGGAAGGCTACCCCTGTCCACTTGGGAATATGGAACTCCTCAACACCCTCGTCCAGATCCAACTCCATCGGCTTTGGTGGAGCTTGCCGTGAAGCATGCAAGGGGCTCTCGACATCCTCCTCTAAAGATATCTTTCCGTCGCTTCGCACTCGCACGACTCTTGCTCGCGATATCTCCACGTCCGCTTCGCTCCGCCATTTTCCGCAGCTTCCCGGATCGTCGATGTTCCCTCTTCTCCGACTTCTGCTTTTTCTTTCTCCTCCTCTTCTCTCGCTTGGCAGGAGACATCACAGTCCCAACGGACCCCTCCCCGAAGAGTCCACTGCCACTCGGCTGGCTGGGATCTGGCGCCACTTCAGCATCGCCACTCGGTGACCGCCGATTATCTCCCAGACTAGGCTCCACTGATTCGATCGGAGCGAGCTCGGCCACCGACGACGCTCTCCCTGCATATAACAGAGGCAAGCTGAATCCAACCTCAGTTTGACCATCCAACCAAGGTTCACTCCCGCCCGTCATATTAATAGAACAATCGCCTATTCTTAAAACAAGATGATAATCACGTTATACATTCCTGGAGAGCCCCGTGAGAGCGATGGTTGCGTACAGCGGGTAGCAAAGCCTCCCCCTCCTATTACCGTATACTCCAGGGGGCAGATCGAAGCGTTGGATGTTCCGTTGTATCAAGCGCTCGAGGGGGTCCGTATCGACACCATCCGGTATCCTCCAGGGAGACTTCCAGCCATCCCGCAGAAGGCGAGCTTGTAGGGCATCGAGATCCTCCACGGCCTCGTCAGGCTGTAGGTCTTCATCGATGACTACGGGCGAGGTTTCCGCGAAGGGCTCGTCTTTAAGTGCTGGAAAGACAGGGGACATCACAGAAGGTGGCCCTGGACGGCCGGAACGCTTCTACGAGTGAGAATTCAGAAACATAACCTCAATATGAAGTGCCATGACGGACACAAGATACGCGCGAGATATCGATTTCAGTGTCACTCCCAAGACGGAAGCAGCGGCGAAACAGTGCAGTACGACCGAGTCGCATAAGTCCCATCTGTGCAGTCTAATGATAAGTATTCCCCGGGACTCTGCAGCGAGGAGATTGATAGCTCACCTGATGGCTGGGCTCCGGACGACGAAGGGTCGTGCTCCTCCAGCCCGGCAACACTGAGCATAGGGCTGGTGATGATGGATGCTTCCACTGTTGGAGAGCCGTCATCCATCGACCCGTCTTCAATAGCATCGATAAACTCAACCTCAGCAAAGTCAGCCGAGTCGAGAGTCCGGGGCCGCCGCGCTGCACTCCTGTACGGCCATGAGGGGGATGCTGATGTCGTCGCTCATAACCGAAGGGAAGGGGACATGTCGGAATACTGCCCGGGATAGAACCAGAGACCTTCCGGATGGCAGCCAATGCAACACCTTCCTCGAGCAAAACTGACTGTCCCTCCGAAGAGCAGTATCGTACTAGTTAGGCTGCAATTGCGCCACTATCGCCCACAAGAACCGCCGCGAATTTAAAAGTCGCTTCCATCATAATGTTACCCGGAACCTCAAAATATGTATGCATCTGAGAAAATGAGACCCTAATCCGTCACTGCGCCACGAAATTATCCCACCAGGCGGCTGGGGAGTCGTCTGCGCCTCTCAGACTCTGCGGGAGCATCCAGCTCACTCTCAACGTCTGAACAAAATACAAAACGAAACCAATAATATACGATGAAAAATGTGCCAAGTTTACGACTCCACCCAGACTCTGGGTCCCAGAGAATCACCCCGCCCAGGAGTTCCAAGTCTCGTGTAGCGGCGAAGTTCGAAATTCATCATGAAAGACAACACTCTCTGTCGGCCAAGGCGGAAGCAGCTCACGTGAATGCGTGTCGGAAGACTGCGCATCCTTCCCGTTCTTCCTGCTTCCACGCTTGGGGGCCGCCTTCTTCGCGCTGTACTTCTGCCGAGCCTCCCTGGCAATGATTCATGATACTCACACGAGGAGCCATGCCCTACTCAATTTCCTCGATGCTGACTCCGGTAAGGTTCTTCAGAGGCTCCCAAGTGTTCTCTGCTGAGCTATACCCTCGCCATTTGACGAAGAACTCCTCCTCTGAGGATGACGTCACCAGGAATCGAACCGGAGACCTTTTGCTTACTCTTGCCCCACTTCTTGTATCCTTCTATGCGCTCAAGCTCGTATATAGATTCGGAATCACTCCCGGCATCATCCTCAAGAAGTTTATCCCGGAACGCCCTAAGCAAGAGACTCCAGCTCAACCCCACACGCCCACCGCACTTTAAGAAGGCCTTTCGCGAAAACAACGCCTAAAACTCTCTACTCGAGCTCAGCGAGTACCCTAGAGTTCCCTCGCTAAAAATCACCACGCCACGCAACACAGGACCGCGGGAGTGTTGAAATTATACTCGCCTCGGTACGTTGCACCCAGCACGCAGGAAGGATTCGCCATGTTGCACCAGTTCGAGTTCCTCAGTCAACGATACCACATTTTTCCAGCATCGAGAGTTAATTCCAAGTCAACCAGCACATCCCGCAAATTCAGCTTCTCCATCGACGACACGCGCCCCGGAAGCGAAAAGGGTAATTGCCAGCCCGCGTCGACCAACTATTCCTTATAGTCCGGTAGAGAGACCCCCTCCCAGTTCTACCTGAGCGTATCCTCGTCCTTCTTCACCGAGCATTGAGATATTTTGATCCACATTTTCCTATGGAGATGACCTCGACTTTTCCCAGTTACTTGGTACTCCTCATCAACTCCGTCGTTTCGGTAGTCGTGTACGTTAGAGATGCTGTCAAACAGCAGAGGCCCCTGAGAGATGGCCACGCTCCCGATACCACCACTCTAGACCGACAACTAAGCCCGTTACCAATCATAATATGTAACGACAAGATCATCATTGCTTGTGAAGATAGACTAAAACATGTTGCCCGTGCCACCACTACGCGTATCGCTAGACCTGTCTTCGATGGCCCGTTCGTAATAATACCATACCATACAAAACCAATGCTTGGTGATTATATATGATTGCACCATATGGACTCAACCAGACAACAGTGATCTGATCCCTACATCCCCAAACTAGCGGGTAATCCAGGCGGCGAAGTAGTAAGATTTTCTCCAAGAATGTACTAAGGCGGATAGCTCTGGCAACCGCGACGTGAGTGTACCCTCCCCACTTCACGCTCCGCTACCTCCATAATAATATCCTCAACGGGTCGAGAGTTCTCCTTCTCCGTGCCGTTCCTCTGGCCGGGACAAATCCTTAGGGAGCCGCAGACTTAGGCTTCTTGGTCTTCGAGTGGTCCCCAGCAGTGCTGTTGGGCCGCTTCTCCGCTTGCCCAGAGAGGCCTAATCAAAAGGCCCACCCGTTCTACAATTTTCGCGCTTCCCGATGTACTGCGACGAGGATTTCTGCTGACACTGGGCTGATCCCTTCTGCGCTTTCCACCATCACCTCGCTCATTCTCGGCAGATTGCGGTGCCTGTTCATTCAGCAACGAGGCCCGTCTCCTATGAATTTCGCATTGCTTGTTAAACCACTGAGCAGCCATTTCGAAAGCCTGAGGCAACAACAATATGAACCAGTCCAATTCCACTGCGCGGGCACTGGAAGATATCAGGGCCCGACAGACCTCCTTGGGTGATCAAGTCAGAATCGCAGCAAGGAGATTCCAACATACGATAGACCCTCTCCTCTCTATACTACCGCTTCGAACTTCGGGAGCTTCGCATCGAGCTGTCCTGGAATGAGAGGGAAGGTCTCAATGGTCACCCCGTACCGAGCCACCCACTCGTTCCGGGCGAAGTCGTAGCATATGCCGACGCGGGACTAAGCGGAAGAAACATATCAACGGATCTCCAGCGGTCAGCAGCGGCAGCAGCAGCTCCTCCCTGTCTAACAGTGATGCTGAAAACATTCACGCTACGCGAGTTCTTTTATTCAATTATTCAATCAGAATGAACACCTTCAGCTATGCCTGACTGGTCGACCATGAAACATTTTGCAATACGCGCAATAACGCGTGATGGGCTGTCAAAATTCAGATCCGACTCCGGAACCGCCGGCCAGTCAGTCCAACACCGCATGATTTTCGCAGTTTCATATCTCGTCCGACGGCGGCAGACCCCTAGCACCTCTCCGACATCCCGCAGCCCTTCCGGCGTCATTGTCACGTTCGTATCCGCTCGAAACTGATCGAGTCGCCTGCCTCCTTCCATGACCAAGTGTGGGAGAAAAAATAGAGAAAAGCAGACGACAGGAGGCGACAGGCTCGCAGACCGATGATCCAACTCATACCATTCCTTCCCCGATTCATATCGGGGACAGCTCCCGATTAATTGCGACTTGTGCTCGAGCCGAGAGAATCGTCAGTGAAACAAAGTTAATGTTAAAGAAAGCGCGCTAAAAAGTTATACCAGTAGTAAGCAAATATCACTATCTCGCCTTATCTTGCTTCCTTGCTTTTCCTCAACGCGTAATCATGGGCATTCATAAGGCACTATCCGGCAACGGGCTCACGTTTTGCGCTGAGGCAATTCCTCAACCATCTTCGTCCCAGGCGTCCCCTCCGACTTTCGCCTCATGTGGCTACTCCTCTCACCATTCGGCGCTCCCTTGCCGAACCCTAACAGCTCCCTCACGGCTGGCATGATATGCAATAACGTTGGGGACTGCGGCCCCACCAATGCCGCAGCCTGACCGAATGCAGTCGACACAGACCGAGCAGATGATGATGGTCGAGTGGACGAGTAAGTACCTCTATTATTCTGCCAGGATTTCCCCTCAGCCTGACTAGTACAGGATGCTTCGCGAGCCTTGCCAAGTTACTCAGTCCCTCCGACTCCGAGTCATTCAGGCGAAGGACTCTCTGAAGTAAGTAGCGTTCACATCAAACTCAAACAAGGACTAAGCTCAATACCGTTCTCCGAATCGCAAAGAACGATACGAAATAAAAGAAGACCAACGTAAAATCGAATCGCAGACTCCCAGAGACCCTCCGAGGCGAATGAGCGGCCCATTACTCCTGAGAGGGCATCTCACACGAGGCTGCTACGAGTTCGGACCTCACCCGACGCCCTGAGCACTACCGCATCATTTCCTATTCTCCCTCCACCGGCTGCATCAAACTCTTCAAGCATGGCTTGGGTTGTGATACGGATATCAGACTCATACAAGGGCCTGAATCAGAGCAAAATCTTGCTGCCTTGATACATCTTGGAGTTCCTTAACACAAACCATCACCAATTCCTCACCTATGGACTCTTCTAGCAAAGAGCATTGCCGCGTCCAATGGCTGCAACGGGGGAAGTTGGAAGCACACTACTTTGTAAGCTACTGAAATCGTCTGAGACAATCGAAGGTCGTGACCAACTCCGACGGCAGTTCATGTTTTTCAACGGACCAAAGACCACGAGCCGCCTTCTTCATCAACCCCACCTGAATCGGTTGCATCAGAGCCTGATCTCTCACAGCTGCCTCGGCGGGCGTGGCGCCATCTTCCATCGTCAGTATTATCTGAGGGCATCACTCACTAACTCCTTTTGATATACCATCACAATGAAGCCAAGGAGCCGGCATCGAACCCGCACGTGCCAGCTTCTCTCAACCTCGATCGATGAGCTCCAACCTACTTTAAGATTCTTATGCTTGCTCAGAGCTTGGCCGAGCAACTGTCTGATCTCGGGTATCGGCATGTAATTCTCAGCTCGAAGGAGTACCAATACAGACGATGAGGGAGAACGGGCACTGACAGAAAATCATAACACCAGCATATGAACCTCTGCGCCACTTGGAGTCCCTCCCCTCTAACCTATTCATCGTATCCGTGACATTCGCCCACTCCCGCACTGCTCTGGCCCACTCATGACGGATTCGCTGAAGGGAAAATCTCCGTACTCAGGTCACTATAGGCGATCAACAAGTGTAGCCAGGGATAAGCCCATTGCCGCACGATTCAAGGGGCCCATAGGCACCCCATACAAATCGCTACCTATATGATATATGCCCTACCGCAAGGACTCTAAACGCGATACGCAGTGAAAATACTGACCAACCTTCCCCATGAGCTGTCAAAATCTGACCGACTCGATAGTGCAAGAAATTCTATCTATGCTAACCCTACTAATGCTGCTCATGACCATCGCATTCCGACCTCGACAGCAGCCGCGGTTCTAGATCTAGGTCACACTAGGGAGTTCTCAGGAAGTTGGAACTAGAAGGGCTTCGCTCCGGTGCATCCGAGAATTCATCCTCATCGCATACCTGCAATTTCTTAGTGGCAGCCTCCAGCTTTGATATGGCCCCTCGCATAGGTTCTCCCTCCACTTGCCTCGCCACCCCCGAGGCCAGCTCCAACTCGAGTGACTGCTGAGGCACTGAGGAGCCGCCCTGCTGGTCTCCAGCGGCTGCGGCTGACAACACCCACGTCACCACGCACAGTCCTGTCGCCTCATTAACTACCCTCCCCATGACCTTCCCTCAGGAACAGGTCCTCCGCACAGTCTCTGTCGAGCCACTCCCAATGATGGGTTCTCAGAGTCGGACATATCTTCTGCCCTATCTCGGGTGCTCCTGATTGCCAGGCACTACTGGGGCTTCCGTATAGCTGAGCTTCGGTCGTCTCAAACTCTTCAACATTCAAGGGCAAACCATCCAGAAGAACCTGATACCATCCATTCCCCAATTCTTCCCACAGAGCTACTACGATGAGCCTACTTCCGTAGTGTACAGAACATACTTAGTCGCCAAACCCTTGTAGGTCGGACTACTTCTTTCCAGCTCCACCAAAGGTTTACGATTCCTCATTACCACCTACAAAAAGTGTGAATGAAAAATCGCTTCGCTCCGCTGCACGATGTTCACCTTCCTAACGCTCACATCCGATACCGAATGGGCAATTTCCTTCTCCACAGCCTCTGAGCACACTTCCAGCACATTCTCGGTCACGGGATCGAACTTCTTCGACAACAACTTCAACTTGCCGTCCGAAATCCTCCTCTCGACCAGGCACCGGCTGAGCGGACCAGACTTGAAACCCTCCCAAACTGAGCGGTCCTACGCCTTCTTATGTTCCCCATCTGTATCTTGCTCCTCTTGCTCTTTCTCATCAGCATCGGATATCTTCTTCTTCTTCTTCTCAATCTTGGACGCGGCACGGCCATTCTCTGGCTATTTGCCGCCAACATGATTCCTTTAGTAGCCGCCCTTCTGCGGCTCGTTAGTCTCCGCTCCGCTAAGTTCCATTTCGTCCCGTATTTCTCCCATACGGTCATTCAAGATGACTCATCTTCGTCGTTGGGCATACAGCATTAGTCTCTGAAGACCCTTCCAGTCATTCGCAGAAACCCTTCTAGTACCATCGCCAGGTCCCGGCTTCTGATGACAGTCTCCCCTGGGGAGGCCACGTTAGCCCTCGCAGGTTCACTTCTCGAACTAATGCCTCCCGTTGGCTCTTCCATCGCTCGCACTCGTACAGAAAATGTCTCACATCCTCCGTGACCTGAGCGTCACAGTTCGGACATTCATCACTGCCCCCGTCAATTCGGCTTCGGCAGTATCGCAGCCGGCTCTGTCCTGAAATAAGTCCCCAGAGATTTCGGCAGCCTTCCAGCCCCTAAGCATCTTCAGAGCTGACGCGGTGGGCACGAACTCCCTGATAGATCTTCCTAGTTTTCTGACCTCACTTTCATAAAGTGTGTCCGACTGCTGCTCAACGCATTTCCTCACCCTCTCTGAGACCACCACGCGATCTATGGGTACGATGAACGGCGGATCATCCCCGTGTAGCGAGAGCAGTTTCGCTAGCTTGTCCGCTCGGCGGTTCCCTTCGCAGGACTTTGACCTGACGTACTGCAACTCCACATTCAGTCGCAGGTCCAGTACGCGCTGCCGGATGTACTGCACCACAATTCCACGACAGAGCCTCCGCTTGGCAAGCCCAACTAGAAGGTCAATTGCCCGTTGGCAGTCCGTGCTGACACATATCTCCCCGAGTCGCATCTCTCCCCCGGCCTCTACTGCACGAAGGACTCCCAAGAGCTCCGCCTGTAGTGGAGTTGCATGTGCAGGCAATTTCCAGCCCCACATATTCCACTCACCGTACTGCGTCTTCAATACTGCCGCGCATCCAGCAGTTTGATTCCGCGATGCTGCCCCGTCAGTATAGAATACCCACTTTCGGCAAGGGCTCTTTCCGCCGCTACTGATGGTGAGAGGCCTAAGCTCCTTCACCGCCGAGACTGGGGAATCGACCGGAGCTCCCATAGCTATGCGTTGGAGCTCGTCATGCAAGGAGGGTACCGCGGGAAAGCCTGTCCCGGACAGCCGACGTTTTATACATTGGGATACGCATAGGAGGTCCCAGGGTATCCCGTCCGTTCCTGTATGTGACACAAAGGCGGTAGGGGTACGCGCGCTCAATCTCCGAGCCCTCCGGTAGAACCGAGCCTGTAGCGCCCTCAACTGCTTGGCAATCCTGGCGCGAAGGGCCGCGTGTCCCCAGCAGCCAACCGCGTGCAGCAGGCAGCCACGAGCCACTGCCTCGAAAAGCACCAGCGCGACGTCAGTGCCCAATCCCCATGAGCTTCGGACATGCGCTTTTACAGAGTGGTATATGCCCTCCAGCTGAGTGAGTATGTTTGCCGCATGAGCACCCCACCTAAATTTCCGATCTAGTGCCACTCCAAGCCATCGTACTGGCGACTCCACAATCACGTGATCACCCATGTTGATGTGGCACCCGATACCTCCGTGCACCCGGCATTTGGGGAAGCACATCAACTGTGTCTTCGGCCAGGAGAGCTTCACCTTCACTAACCCACACCACTTTTCAAGTGCAGCATGGATTGCTCGAGCGGCGTCCCGTACCTCTTCCTCGGTTTTATACTGGAAGATCACCACGGCATCATCAGCATACGTCACGTAGGCCCAGGGCGATAGGACGTCGCTCAGGGACAGCATAAAACAGTTGAATATCCAGGGGGACAATACTCCTCCTTGCGCCGTCCCCCGCGTGAGCTCCATCGTGGAGACATCTCCTGCATGGTGCAGGGAGACTCGTCGGCCACTCAGATAATCAGAGAGTAGAACAAGGTAGTCACCCCGGAGCCCACGGGCTTTCATCTCCTTGAGCGTCGCCCAAGGACTGCACTTGTCGAACGCCCCTTCAATGTCGAGGAAGATGCACCCTGCACTGTAGCCATTCTGCCAGATCTTCCTTATTTCGCTCTCAAGGTTTGCGACCGCAGTATCGCACCCTTTGCCCGGAAGGTAGGCATGAAAGGAGTCTGGAAACTCTATCAGCCGTTCAACTCGCCGATATACGAGTCGCTCGAAGACGCGAGTGAGTGCAGTCAGTACAGTTATCGGCCTCCATGACTTCACCTCCCATGCCGGTCTATCATGCCCCTTTGGCAGCGTTATAACGTAGCCACTCTTAAGATCACAAGGCAGCTGCCGATGTTGAAGGAATGCGGTGAACATCTCACAGAACACCTGAGGCTCCCTCTCTATCGTGAGCTGCATTGCGCTAACCGGAACCGAGTCTGTTCCCGGACATGATGATGCCCTCACCTCGTTCGCACTAGCCAGGAGCTCTGCCCTGGAGACGGGTTCAACCTCAGGTGGGAGCTGCTTTAGCCCTCTTATCACGTCGGCCATTCCCTTCCTCATGTCTGCCTGCTCCGAAGAGTCAGGTTCCTCCATGGGAAACAGGCCTTTCGCGAGCTCCTCAGCCGAGAGGTAAGGATGTATTGCCGGTCGACGAGCGGCACGCCACTTCCGATGATATTCAAACGCTGCAGTGGGACTCTCCAGAGACGCAAGCTCCCTGCGTGCATGCTCCTTAGCCCTGGCCCTCTTAGCCCGTCGCAGAGCCCGTGATGCCTCTCGGAGTTCCGCCCTTGTTTCCGTGGAGTTGTTTGTCCTCTGCACCCGCTTTCGCAACCAGGATACCTTGCGTTCCAAATCGCCAATCCCTGGCGTCCACCATACCGGCCTCGGAGCCTTGGGCTTACGTGACCTGCATCGGCAATCCTCCACGCATTGAGCTATAGCTTCACAAATTGAAGCTGTGCCTCGCACAGTCGCCGCCCATTCGTCCTTCCAGGAGGGATGCCACTGTGGGAGAACGCTACATATCCTTTCAACAAACCGATCCTCATTCAGCCTACCCTTACCTCTCCATGGTGGTTCCTGACGAGCAATAAGCCGCAGGCTTATGGCTACCTTAACAGCCGCATGATCGGATACAGCTGAAGAAGGATCATCCCAGTCCACTTGCCAGTCCGCAACCCGTTCCACGAGATCCACAGAGCACATCGTAACATCAATGTGGGAGGTGATGATAGAACCATCACTACAAGTGCGGTGGCTGCGGAAGGTGGGGGGGGACTCGCAGTCATTAATCACGTGTAGGCCATTCGTCTCTGCCCAGTCCTCCAGAACGACTCCCCTCCTTCGTTGATACGACCCCCCATCGCGTGGAGGCCCCCACGCCCCACTCCACGCGTTACTGTCACAACAAAGGACTGTCCGCCGATGGCTGACCAGGGCATCAACTCCCAAGAGGCACTCCTCCATTGTGGTCGTACCATCAGAAGGGCAATATCCTGATATTATACGGAGGTTTCTTTCCACATCACCTAAGCAGCGAATATCTACCGCCACCCAGTCCCGCATGTCACTGCAGTGACTGACAATTCTGTAGTTGACTGTAGGCTTTATAAGGAAAGCAACTCGGCCCCGCTCCGATACACTCACATAGCTCCATTGACTGCTATCACTCAGAATCCGCATACAAACTACTCTGCGAGGCGGTTCTTGAATTGCTATGACGTCCGCTTCCGAATGTTCTACAGCTGCTCTGAAGACTACACTACTCCTACCCATATTCAATTGTACAACGCGAATGGTACCATGCATGGAGGTCTCATCGCCCTCCGCTAATACCGTTTCGCTATACCCCCTAATTCTCGCTCAAGCAGCCTGCATGCTGCTGGGCAGAGTTTGTGATCGACCGCTCTATGAGAGCCTCCGCAGTTCGCACACTTTTGTGGCCCCCCTTGGCACTCCCGTCCCTGGTGCCCCTCTGCACCGCACTTATAGCAGACAGGAGTTTTTGAGCAGTCGCTGGCGAGATGGGCATTTTTACCGAGTTCACAGCACCGATAGCACATCTTCCTCCTGTGTTTCAGCTCGGGTCTGATAAGTCTCCAATCCACCTTAATGCCCTCCCTTAGCAGCCGCTCAACTCCACGCTTCTTCACCCTCACAAAGGCGTTGAGGCCCCTTTTGTGAACCGCTGTGCATTCTTCGCCTATTGCATCCTTCAAAGTCTGCTCACTGATCGAGCCGACTTCCCTTATGAATAACTCAGGCTCAAAGGATCCGGGGCTCTTCCCTTCATACCCAAGATCTACGGCCGCGCGTACGGCGCCGCCCACATCACCTTCAGCTACTCTGATCCCTAGCCTGCCATCTTTCGCAAAAAAGCTGTCTAGCACCACTACTTCTGCTTTACAGCCAATTCTTCCGACTATACGGAGGCGATGCTCCGTGCTCCTGTCTTCTCTGATGTCTCCACCGGTCACCCAGATCAGAGTTCCCTCCCTGTCAGGCCCGCTGGGCATTCCACCAGTTCCCAGTATTTCCGTACGCTGCACCCCCAGACCCGTGGCCATGCCGGACCTGTTTAACCTCGAAATCTCCTCTCTGAGCCTACCGTGCTCTTCCATAACCTTGATTAACTTTCTCTGACCCTCACACAGATCCTCTTGCGCGCCCGTATACATCGCATGCATTCTGTCCAGCAGCGTCTTCACCTCATTGGCCTTCCTGACTCCCATGGCCGAGCCAGCACAGACATTCAGAACTGCTTCCATAACAGTCACGAAGCCGCCGCCGGTCTCCTGGGTCGGAGGGAGATTGATGTTGGACGAAATATCGGAGTTGTTGTCGATAGTCATTCGATTGACGAGAACCTTGAGCCAAGATGGCATCGGATATCATACATCGGACCACGTGCACTACCCGTACCAATCGTCCAGTACCTGCCACACGCCCACCGTCCCTGCCAAATGTCGGCAGGCGCCCTTTACCCCAGTCTTGCAGTTGCGTTCCATTTTCTCGCAGCTCCTTCAGTAATCTATTAACTGGTATCGGTGGAACCTACGAAAAACCCGGATCCATGTACCCGTCTCTCCCACTAAAATCACGCATGTCAGCGCCTGGCGTCAAAGCGGCAACCGAGTAGAGCATCAGGAGGCGGACAGTACGTTATATCCTTTTAGGAACTGCTCTAGGGCAGAGGCATCCGCGAACTGCTCCGCCAGGAAAACCTTATAACCCCGAGTACCAAGACCTCCACCCGCCGCCATCCCGCCTGAGGAAGCCACGCCCTCGCCAGGAATCGAGCCCGAGACCTACTATTACTGCTTGTGGCACCGAAGAGCTCCATCTCCAACTCTTCTATGCTCTCCTTCTCGGCATAGTGAGCCGACGATATGGATCGGTTGACAGAAGACGTAGCACGTTCGGGCTGGGCCAACGAGCTGGCTGAATGCACCGTGTGAAGTCGTCGAGAAGGGGCCTCCTTATCCTCAAGCTCCGTACTGATCCGAGACGTAGTCATATCTGATACCAACTTTTCAGCAAATCGAAATACACACACACATAACCCCTGGGAGAATTCAATCGCGCTGGTCATAGAAGTGCTTACTTCGTTTGGTGGGCGCCAGTGGAGGAAGAGGACCGGGGGCTATTGGTGTGCCACTCGAGTGACGAGAGAGTGACGGAGAGGAGGTTGTTGATACCGTGCTGCCGTTATCACTGACACTCCCCCCTCGACCAACGGGCGATCGCCTCCCCGTAAGGGGACCGCCATGACTGGTCGGAGCCACTTCCTCGTCATATAGCTCCTCCTCATCTTCTTCGTAGTCTTCAGGCATCGTACTGCGAGTCTGCGGTGGGTACCACTCCTTCAGTAACCGGACCTTAACCAACAAATTCGTCACTCCAAGCTCTCTACGTCCTCTCAGGAGCAACGAATTGAAGTTTCCAGGGGCTACCGATCGGCAGAATCGGCTGGTTCACGCGCTTGCTCGACCAGAGATAGCGCTCAATCGACAAGCTCGAGCTGGTTTCTTCTCGGCACTCAAGCAGAGCGCCGGAGTTGATCTCGCCACTACGTCTCCCCCTCAACTGGTACTTCCCATGCGGCCTCCAGGAAGGGATCCTTTAATGAGGTTTCCAAGTTCATACTCTAGTCGTTATGACATAAGGAGCGCGACCAGTACTACCGTCGTTCGAATTTCCTTCATCACAACTCTTATGAAGCGTTCGGCAACCTCAGGAGCGGTGAGGGAATCATTCTCACCCCCAGCGCCATCGCCTTGCACGTACAGCTTGGGGGACTACAGGTAAAGACACATCACTAACGACCCTCCCACCACAGCACTACCGTAGTGGCCCCTCGGTTACTCTTCGATACTCGGCTGGGGGGCGGGCCCATCACCCAGAGTCTCGGCAGCAGGACTACACATGCCCCACCGGAGAAAAACCTGCCAAGCTGCTCTCAGGAGACGGAGGATCGCTGCGGTCACAGGACGCCGAGAGACCTCTCAGGAGTGGAGAAAAATACCTCCTTCGACGCCGTCAGAAGCCGGTATGCAGGGATCTTACCTTCCGCCAGGTAGCGAGTAATACATCGCTGTTTGAGTGACCAAAGTCCTCTTACCAGAGCCAACAGGACCAGTCACGGCGACCACCCTCCTATTTCGCGGCGTGTGAAGTATCGAGCACAACCGGACGATATCAATATCGCGACCTGAGGGAAGCATGACCATCCACAACTAGATGACACCAGCGAGGGGATCTGAACCGGACCCAG
Organism: Perkinsus olseni; assembly: GCA_013115135.1. Lineage (NCBI taxonomy): Eukaryota > Perkinsozoa > Perkinsida > Perkinsidae > Perkinsus > Perkinsus olseni. The sequence continues at coordinate 123,026 of JABANP010000080.1, read as the reverse complement.
CCCGAATCCTCCTTTCATTTTTCCACAACATCCTCATACTAACGCACTGTTTCTATCAAGTGCTTAGTTGAAGACCCCGTCCCCTTACTACCCAAGAAGTCCTCCACTGGAGCTGCTGATTCAAGCGGAGAACCCTCAATGCCTAGGTTGCTGGACCCCAACGGTACTGAGGGCCTCTCTGTGGGTTGGAACTGTGGTTGCTTGGGAGACGCTTCACCACCATCGTCATCATCAGAGTCAGCCGCCTCCGCAGGGATGCATCGGACAGCCACAGGTCGCAGGTTACGGTCGAAAGAGTATCCTGAGGTCGGACCTAGTCACAGACGACCCAACCCAGCGAATCTTACCCTGATTCCCCCTCTTCGGCTCGGCATCCGAGGTGAGCATGCTAGCAGGGTAGTATCGCATAGCTGCATCCGTGGTCGAAGGAGCGCTGCCGTTCGGAGAAAAGGTGGCCCATACTGGCACGTCATGATCACCATCTTCAGGCAAGAGGTGAAACAGCGTGTACTGGGAGGCGATCTTGGGGTTGGCCGAGGACTGAGTCAGACCCGGTGACGTCGCGTAGAAGCGGATACCACCCACCTTGACAGCATGCCTAGCACGGTCGAACGCGTGTCGAATGGTGACTGTGGGGCAGAGAAGGGCAGCGTAGAACTCCTGAGCGAATAAGATTAACCAGATGGATGCAATCGACAGATCTGCTACTGGAGCAATGAAAATCTCGGAAGAAGAACGAGTAAAACATGGTTTCGAACCACGGACCTCGCGTGGGCCAGACCTCGCGCCATACTACTTGAGTAAACAAGGTGGCCGCTGCATCCAATATTGCCTCCTCGTGGCCAATGCATACGACATGTTTAACGCCAAAATGTGACACGAAAACTTCACCAACAGACTGCGACCTGAGAACCACTCCAATTCCGCCGTCGACTTGTACGCGGTTCAGTTCCCCGACCTGCAGGCGTTGATGAAGACAAGCATGTTGTTGCTGTCGAGACCGAGTAGCTTGCCGAGCTCATCAGCTTCTACCAGATGGGCCTTCCCGATATCATCCTGAGATGGAAGACTGGACGACGAAGGAGGACTGAATAGCGACAGTACCTCCAAGATGCATCGAGTAGCTTTCTTCCCAGCTACCACCATCTCAACAGCGTGCATGGACAGGTGTACTATCGGTATGTGATGCCGTGGGTTATTCGGGGTCGGTAGCCTGCGGATCCGAGAATGCGAATATGGCCGAAAGTTGACCTCAGTTGTATCTTCCACGGTCCAACCCAAGATACTACCTCGCCTTCTCTTCGTACAGAATCTGCCTCAGCTGCAAAAGACCGCTAGGCGTGCCAGCCGTTAATGCACACTGGCCGTATATCCTCCTTATCCACGGTATCGTACCTACTCTCAGTGTCCCACCCGCCTCCCCCGCCAATACCACTACTACCTCCTCCAGCCCTACTGTCCATAGGGACATCAGACGACAGCCTGAAGGCCTCCTCAAGTTGAAGGTACTCCGGTACGATCCCCAGCTGGTGTAGGGTTTTCACAACAGTCGTACCGAGGCTATCGGTCAAGACCATAGGAGAAGCATAAACGAAGTGCACCCGCAGACGAATACTGATGGTCAGAGGCCTGGCCGGAGTAGAGGCACTCGTGGCCGTACTGGTCGAGGTGGAATCTCGAGTCACGACCGACTGGCTGCGGATAGCTGATCGTAGTTGAGCGTTCTCCAACTGCAGGTCGGTGAGCTGCTTTCGTAAGCTCGACACTAATTCTTCTAGTTGCTTTTCATGGTCATCCTCAGCAGAATCATCACCCTCAACAACTCCTGGCATGGACAACCACAACAACTACCGAAGGGAACAGTGGATGACCTGAGCGGATCTTTCACTGCGAGAGGTCACATGGCCGACCTGAAGATTCCTCATCGCTTGCGAGGCTAAGAAGAACTACGTGCAAAGGTATTGGGCGTCAGAGAACAAAGTCGCTCTGCCAGGGAATCCCTGAAAGCGCATATTGAATGGCGCTGTCACTCGGAAGGTCCCAGGTACAAATCCCACGAGGTACATTTTTTTGTAATTTTTCTGCATGGCGACGATGCGGCGGTTACTCTATGCCGAAGAAGATTCCATTATCTGAAGAAGAGCTCCGTCGAGTATTCCGGATCCGCGGGAAGATAAAAGGCGGTAGTCGCCCGAAGAGACGATAAGCAGCGCCGTAGAGAACGGAGGCCCGGTTCACCTTCCGAAATGGGCTTCGCCTTCTCTTAGGTAAAAGCCCTCTCGAGGAGAGCGTCTTGGTGAAGCACGCGGAACGCAGGTGCGAGGTCATTGGAGCGAGGGAAAGCTGAGAGTTGGTGCTGGTTCAGGTCTAAGCTTGTGCAAGAGTTCCCAACATTGGACGGAGGAGGCGAAGCTAAGAGCTACAGGATACTCACGTTTAACGACATCCAGCAGGTAGAGAGAACATTAGTCGAGCAGGGAACGACTGAGAGCTCAACATTCCGAACCTGTCAATCCTGGTTCGAATCCCACTGTTCTCAGATCCTTCGGGAGGACCTTTTTGTGTCATCTCGCACCGTCAATGACGACGACTCGAAACTTGTCTTCCGTGCACTGCTGGATTCCTCCCATTACGAGCGACCAGGGCCGAGACTAGATTCCACTGGCCGATCGACCCGCGCACCAGAAGCCGTAGGACTGCAGGGCTCTCTGCAGTAGTTCAACGGCAGCGGTAGGTACTAGTAGAGGAGCTGGTGGGGTTCATCGGTAAAGGCGACTCCGAATCTAAGGCGATTGATGAGAACAAAAAGGCGTCGAAGTTGATGAGGTAGTAGACGGGCCCGCCGAGAGGCGTACAACGCTTGCTGGACTAGGGTTCGGAGGAACGTGAAGCTTGGTATCCAGCAGCACCTCCGGAAGATACGACAGCAGGGATTGGACACCGGTCATAGGGAGGAAGAGCTTACGGAGGAACAGTTGCTTAGGGAACTATTCGAGAAGTAGTGATCAGAAGGTCGTGGGTTCGATACCCGCAAGCGACATCTTCTGGCCAACAGAATCTCCCTTTGCTCGAGCACGGGATTACAGTTGAATAGGTATGATAAGGACGGTGGCGGTGAGCTCTCCGATGTTCGAGTTCACCCATGCGATCCGCCGGGACCTCCAGCTCAACCATTGGGACATCAACGCTGAGGAGCTCCGTCAGACGTTCAGTGTAGTACACAGGCTGTGGGGGGAAGTGGTCTAGCCGGGTTTGATGAGAGGCCTCATTATTCTCAGTACATTGATGCAGACAGTTCGGGCGAGATCTCTATTGAAGAGGTTTTAGCATTCCTCCGTGAGAAGACTGACGCACGGACGACGAAAGTAGCTGCTCACCACGCCTCATGATGGAGTACGTGCCACCCCTCAGGGATCCGAGGTCATGAGTAGGGATGGCTTTGCAGTCCCTGCGAAGACGACGCGGGAGCTGCTAGCATTGCGTCTAGGTCTTTATAACGAAGAAGTAATACAGGTTGTTAATCGCGCCAACAGACAGCTCACTGCTCATGGGCCTTCCATGCTACTTTGTGAACGATGGCGGCGTTATCCCGCCCGCCCCCAGACTGCGCTGTGGTCGAACGAGACCTGTTCTCTTGAACTTTTCCTCAGGGCTTCTCCGGGCCTGTCCATCCCTTCACTGCAGTTCCGCGTGGGAAGAGGCCCGCGGGTCGATTGGCAGCCGCCGGTGGTCCACAAGTGATCAGTGCGGGTCTCGGCAGAGGTGCATTTATGTGTGGTTCAGATCAGACCGGACTCTAGGGATCCGCTTCTCGAGATGCCCAAGGTTGATGGAGACGAAAGTGGATGGAACGAAAGGACCAGTGGGGAGGAGCATGAAGGATCGAGGAAGTCTGTGCAAGTGAGCTGCAGCGTTACCTCTCCCTCCTAGGAGCGTCTCGGTTCAGGTGGCACAGCCGCCTTCAGCGCTCAAGAGTAGCAGCTTAGATCGAGTTAATTCGATAATTGAAGGTTTGGCTGAGGTTGGTGTTGATGTTGGTATACCGCGGTTTGAAGCGTTACATGTCTTATGACGATTTTGCATGAATCTTAGTTGCCTGCTGTTGCGTGCGAGAGGAGTTATGGGAACCCCTTCAGCTGCTCTCTTGATAATGTCAACGGCTACTGCTGCTTCTGCTGCTGCTGCCACTGGTGACATAGATGTCACCATGGACGATCAGCTCCGCATTAATAGGTTCAGCAGACTCAACCAGACGTATGAGGAGATGGAGGAGGAAATGCTGCAGTTGAAGGTAGTATTGGTTACACTAGAAATCATATTGCGGGTAGAAAATCATGGACGGGTTTCCTTTTGCCGCAGAAGGGAAACTGTAGATCATTTTCTTCCCGTGAATGAAAGGGATAGTGTACCTCAGGAGAAGCTGAAGCTTTGCGATAGTGCGGTAGAGGAGGTAGAGCTGTGCATGGATGATGATGGTCTAATGTAGGCAACACCACCTGTCACATCGGGTGTAGAGGTCTTGGTGTAGGTTGAGCGTTGGGGAATGTTTTGTCCCTGTTGACGAGGACCAAGCCTTGGAGAATGTTGAGAACAAGAAGGTGAGTGGAGGGCCGCGGAGGGAGGAGCCGCTAGGGTGGTTGTCATCAGGATGAACTGAGTGCGGAGATGGACCGACTGACGCAGAAGAGCGATGCCATACAGTAGTACATGGGTGCTCCTTCACGCCCGAGGTAGAGGCGATGATGTTTTCAGGGAGGAGATGCGTGAGTTGAAGAAGGTTCTTTACGCTAAGTTTGGCGATACTATCAACCTGGGTGATCGTGACTGATTTCTATATAGTGTGAGCGTCAGTCGTCTTGCGTTGGAGTCGGTATCGATCACCGGGGCGAGCGCTAAAGTAACAACGCCGAATCCTGGAGGCAGTCTCTATTTTTCATGGGTTGTTCTCAATCGGCTCCTGAAGCACATCAACAGAGTGGTGCTGGCCCGAATGGAGCGATTGGCGAGCGGAGCGATGCAGGTGCCCAGTGCTGCCTTATTGGAGAGGATAGTGACGAGGATCTTATGAGAGAGTGGACGAGGATGGCTGTTGAAGAATGGAGGGCCATTAGGAGTCTCCACGATGTACTAGGTTCGGGCTAGCTCTGGGTTGGACGGCGTGGTAGTTTAGGTAGCGTCGGTCTGTCTCGCTGTGGAAGAAGTTGAGAAGGTGAGGGCTGCTAGGCTGGAGGCAGTGGACAAGGAAAGGCGGCAGCGGCAGGCGGAAGTTGAGGATAGTATCATCACCATGCGGGAGTAATTCTGGGGCGGGGGTAGGGATCGGGGAGGGGCTTTCCAGTGCAGTTGTTCAGGACACGGCTGGAAGCACTTGGAGAGGAGATGAGAGCGGAGCAGGAGAGGATGCGAGAGGAACTTAATGAGTGGTGTGTTGAGGAGAGAACCGCCAGGATGAGGAGCATGCAGGAGGATGTAGTACGGGGGAACGACGGGACGAACCGATGGTTGTGCTGGCAGTTCGAACGGCGGACGGCTGAGCTGGAGGAGAAGCTGGAAGACCATAAGAGGGCCTTGAGGGAGAGAGTGGCGAATCTTGACGAGAGTCAGAGGAGGGCCATTGAGCTGCTGGTGAAGGTAGGCAGGCCAGCAGGAGGCGCCGAGGGGACTTGCTGCTGCAGGCCACTCCCGGCCGCCTGCCTGGAACTTGAACGATTGTCTTGGACACCGCGAGAAGGGATGCCATGGTTAGTCGTGATCGACTGGGGATGTCCGTGGTGGGGACTGACTATTGTTATCACTGTTGGGTTGTTAATGTAGCAAGGGAGAGTGTAGCTTTGGCAATCACCATGCAAGCGATGATGTCGACTACGGAAGCTGCCTTTCGGCCCCTGCCTCCTGCTCCGTTTCGGGACAGCGCTATCTTCAGCAACAGCTGGGCCGCTGACTCCTCCGCCGGGGCCTCACGAAAATAGGATGGCGGACGTCGCTGGGGAGGGAGGATTGACGGCTATGCTGAGGGCGATGGTGGATGAGGACTCGAGGGGAAGTAGTGTCAATTCAAGCACTGGCAGCGGAGCGAAGCGATCCCCGAATGTAAGTTTTGGCTCACGCCTTCATTCGCCTCCCTGGATGGTGCTTGTGAGGTTGATGAGATCCCTCCTCTCGTGGAGCTGCGGAAGAGCATTGACCAGCTTGATTTGGATGCCACCAGACGGAGGGTATTTGACCACAAGCTGGAGGCCTTGAGAGCCCAATTTGGCCACTCGCAGAAGCACATGAGGGAGTGTACGGGTAGTAGTAAAAGTAAGGATGATGGTGGGCTCAAGAGTTCCGTCAGATTTTACCGAGAGGATAGCTCAAGTTACTTGGGATTCCTACCAGGAGGTCCTCAGACTGCTCGCCCGTCCCAACATCGTAACGGGAGAAGCGGTGAGTTTGGGGATGGTGTGGTATGAGGGCATGCCTGCCTCTCAGGAAGTTCTTGAGTGTCTCTCCCTTGATGACCACACTGAGGAGTTGAGGGAAGCTTTGGAGGCTGAGAGGCAACTTCTCGAGGCCAACAAGGACGTGGACGCCCAGCTCAGGAGCAGAGATGGGCAGCCTCATTGGTGTCCCAAAGCGTAGTGCTCCAGTACCCCAGGAGAAGGTAGCTGAGTCCCCACCAGAACTGGACCGGATAGTGCAGGAGTTCGAAGTGCTACAGCAGCAGCAGCAGCGAGCGTGACATGAAAAGTTGGGGGAAATGCAAGCTCAATTTCAAGTACGCTCATCTTAGTGCGGTGTTGCTCAATTCCAAATGCGGCGGTGGAGGATTTTCCTGCTTTATTATGCCTGGCAAGGGAGGGAAGGCAGCAGACCTTTCATAACGGGGGTCAGGACCATCTCATGGACCATCAGTACAGGCCAGTCATGCACGCTCCTCATGATAAGTTTATCGACATCCCAAATAGTAGAGACCCTAGCTTGGGACCGAAAGGCCACAAGAAGAGGCATAAGAAAGGTAAACGTTTTCTTTCTGACACCTCTCGCTGCCGTAAGAGTTGGTTGGTTTAGGTCATAGGAGCAAGGGTTTGCCCGAGGCTACGAATGCTGCGGAGTCGACCATCACGGCCGCCGATGTGCAGCATGAGAAGCATGAACATAGACGACAAGTTCAGCGAAAGCATCATCATAATCACGGCCATGCCTACCATCCACATGATCCCCATCATCATGGAAAGGCCCACCACCATCACCGTTCGAATGATTATAAGAAGAGGGAGGAGTGGGAGACTGCGGAGACGGGGTTGGTAGCGAGCGCTTCACAAGCGTCTATCGGGTCCGCACACGGATTGAGTTTCGAAGAGGCTTCCTTTAAGCTGAGTTCGGTGCCAAAGAAGCACTTTATGGGTGAACAGAGCGACCTGGAACACCTTGAGGAAGCCGGGGAAACGAACAGGAAGTTGAGAAGGCAAAGACAACAGGAGCAACAGAGAAGGGACAAGGCGGTCCGAAAGCAGGTAGAAGTCACCTAGGTAGTGGCCGGTGAAGGCGGCCATGGTGGAAATCAGATAAACAATCAGTCAAGAATCGGGCAATCGATAAGAGAGTCCTTCCAGGCCTTCGATCCATTTGACGCCCAGTTCCCATCGTAAGGCTCTCCTCTCCCGCGTTCATCGCTGACGGACGCATTGTGCTAGTTACATGGGGCATGAGGATTCGAAAAGGGTATCAACTTACAGTCCGTGGGACCCCTCCTTTCAGAGTCACGCAGCCTACAGACCCTGGGTCGGAGAAATAGAGGAGGCCAGCAACCGAAGGGTGGGGTCTGGCGAGATCAAAGTGCGCTGATCTATGAGCGAGGTTTCAGGTCGGTAGCAAGAAGAGCCGCAAAGGACGGAAAGGTTGGTCCGGGTTCACACGGAAACCAGCAGGTATAAGTTTTGCGCTCTTTTTGCAGGCAAGTCCAAGTTTTCGGGCGTGCGACGGCGGAGATATCTGAAGACTTATGAAGGGCAGTGGGGAAGGTGGGGTTGGGCACTCGCTTGGTGACGCGCGCACCAGATTCATCTTTCCCTGCAGTTATTATCCTGTGTCGCCGTGGAGTGACGATTGGGTGGCCAAAACCTTCCGCAAGGGTGGTAGGCTGAGGGGAGTGAGAGCGAATTCGAGGGTAAGTTGTAGTTGGATCTGGCGAAAAGAGAAGTAGCAGTATTTTTGCAGACCGGCAATAGCTCAGTTGGTAGAGCGTCCGACTGTAGTGGAATAGTCATCGGATGGTCCCTGGTTCGATTCCGGGTTGCCGGACTTTTGCCCACGAACGTCCTACAGTACCCCAGATGTACAACTCAAATCGGAATCCTGCTCGAAGAGTTTCACTGGGACGGTATCCATTTTCATAGCACTACAACTCGTGACATTCTAAGGCGATCGTCTCCTTCTCTTCAGAAGCCTCGTCATTTCCAAGCCTTCTCTCCGTTCGACGAGCGCTTTGCCACGGCCTGCCAAGTGAGCTTCTATGAGTAGTATCGATCAGTCTTTGAGTGAGAATTATGACCTCTGTGCAATAACGCTAGGTATGATGACCCCAATGATTGGTTCAAGAGTTACTCGCCGTGGAATGAGAAGTTTCCTCATCGCTACTCGTCTCCGAAGAAAGGCTGGAAGAAAATGAAGAAGGTGACTCAATCGTTCGAGATACCAAGATGGCATCAACTGGAGGGAAGAGCAGTCCAGCAAGAACAACAGTAAGCTCGTCATGAGTCATCTCATGAAACCTGAAGAACTTGCTCGGGGCGGTGTTGATGGCGCATTGCCCTTCAGGTTGTCCAATACTATAACTATGCCGTGTGCTGCACCATGTCCTCATCCAGCGCTCAGCTTCAACCACGCCACGGCCAGCGGCCTCGTGAAGAGTGCGAGTGCTGCTAGTATCGGCAGCTACAACTTCTTTAACTTGTCTTCTGCTGGTCTAACCGCCGATAGCTCGGTGGGCATGATAAGGCAGTTCTCACAAAGTGGGCCATTTCCGCCCAACATCCCCGACATAATCGACGCGGCTCGGAGTAGCCACAAGACGCTTGTTGACGCCACTACTAGCATGTCGATCGGCAGCGGCAACTACTACATGTACCAAAGCCCGTACGTATCATCTCCAATGGCTGAACAGCAATATGCTTCCTTCGGGAACCCGAGCCCAGGTAATTCCTCCCATCAACGTGGTGCTCCGGTGAAATGAGCCTCTCTTTTCGTAGTTGCCGGCAGGGGCCCAAGATACACACCGCCGACGTCTGAACAGCCGCCCCAGCATAGAGGCCATCATGGTAAGTGTGCTTAGGCCACTTTGTTTTGGGGAGGGTGCTGTGGTATTTCGCAATGAGTGGTTGAAGTTGAGCATTGAGAGATTATCGAGTCTGTGCTGTTATTTCAGGACAACCCCATCACCCTCACCACCACGGCAATCGGGCCCGCAACCAAGACGGCAGTGGTCTGGTAAACTTTAGCCTCACCCGTACCCTGACTGCCACAGCGCCACTTCTCAGCCCCCTGGCTTTCCGGACGATGATCGATGCCAATGACGAACGTGTAATGCAGCAGGTGCACAATACTGAAGGTGAGAAAAATGCGCGACCTCGGCACGCTAATGAGCCACTCAGTTGCCCAAGGGGTAGCACAGCGTCAACACCATCTCGCTTCCTACAGCACTTCAGCCATCCACGTAGACCCGGAAGTGATCAGAGCAGGGTGAGCCTGGCCCGCCAAGCGAGCACCTAGTAGTGGTTTTTCAGACTTGTGAAACTACCGAACCATGACGGCGGTGAAGTTCCTCAGCCGGTGAGATTTTGGTTTCTCTTCTAGACCTGCTATATGAGTTCGTGCTTCTAGGTGTCATCAGCCTTCCCCCGGTTTTCACCTCTGGCAAGGCAACAGCAGGTCCCTCCACAGGGCCTCAATAACTCACCACTCATTCAGCCGATGAACATAAATGTTGCCCCGAACCCTTTCGCGACCACCAACCTCTTCGGCATGCCGCCCGCTGGAGTGAGTGGTTGTGGATCTCGGCTCAGGTTGGGCAGACTGAACAATCAGATGATTGTGCTTCATGTCGATCGGGCGTCTCTTATGCTCCCTCATCGCTGATTGTGAGCCTTGGACTGCTGTTCAGATATGCCATGCACTGAAGATCATCAACTACCTGGCCATTTGGGCCACCCGGTGCATCATATCGCACTATAAACTCTTTAACGACAACTCATCAAGTGCCTGCGTCTTCATGACCTCATTCATTCTAGATGTTTGCTGGCTCACGTTTTTTGAGTTCGCAGTAGTGCACGATGAAACTCAGCCACGTGTGGCGCCGTGATGACGGAGGCAGTGTTTCGGTAGCAGGGCAAAGAGTGAACTTTGTCGAGTGGGAATGAGACGGTCCGGTGTGTTGCATCCGCTCGATTTGGACTGACTGAATAACTCAACACAGCGCCCAGCAATCCCCTGAACGATTCACCGAGTCGACTTGTCCACGAGCTCGTCCAGAAATCCAAAATGCGTGGTGTGAATTTATGGGGTGTGTGAGGCGGCTGAGACATTCAACCTCGCGTCTCAACCAAATACAACCTGTCTCAGAATACACGTGTGTTTGAAAATGCAGTTCGAGCCGGAGTCATTACGTGCGTCGCATACTGTGTCCGGCGTACATTTTTCTTCGGTCCAAGCTGGCTCGAAGTATCTGCCCTCGCGTTATAACCGTGTGCGGTGTTGTCATTCGCCTGAGCTTGCAGCTCTCACACTAGCGATACGCGGTAGAGAGAAGCGTTGCAAACCAGCAATCTACCCGACCGTCGACTATTGTCTATGATACCCTGCGCGGGCATGTCGTAGCAACAGTGGTGAGCAACAATTCCGTGCTGCGGGTGAGACAAGTGCCCCGGTGGTAAAACACAACACAATCCTGCTGCCATGAGAGCTACCCGTAGGTTGACCACGAGAATCAAAAAAGCAAATAGGCTAACCTAGCATCAAGTGTGCTTCACTAGATAATCCGCGACGCCCTCGGTACTGGGCACCATGGTAGATTTGCCCTTCCTCCAATTAGCAGGACACACAACGCCGTGCTCGTCAGTCTCAATGACGGTATCAAGCACGCGAATAACTTCCTCAACATTGCGGCCCAGCGGAAGATCGTTCTTCATCTCACAGCGGACCACGCCGTCCTTGCCGATGATGAACACGCCACGCACCGCCAGGCCCTCAGCCTCGAGCAAGACGTCGTAGGCGCGGGCGAGATCCTGGCAAGTTGAGAACCGTTAATTCAACCAGTCGGCGTTAACTCACTTTGTTGTGGTCAGCTATGATAGGGTGATTGATCTTAGTTCCCAGTCCACCGAGCTTTTTGTCGGTGTTCTTCCACGCCTTGTGGACGTGCTGAGTATCACACGACGCCCCCAAAACCTACGGCGAGGAAACTGACAGGTTGGTAGCTCGTCTACACCTACAACGCAGTTGCGGCTCGAGAACTCCGTCATAGCATTGTGGAAACCGATGGTCTCCGAAGCACAAACGAACGTGAAGTCCGCCGGGTAAAAGTACAAGACTACGTATTTGCCCTGAAGAAGGAAAACATGTTTCATCACAACCCAGAAAGCGGGCTACCTTGTAGTCTGAGAGCTTAACATTCTGAAAAGAGTCATCGGGCATGCAAGCCAGCATGTCGAAGCCCGGAGCTTGCTTCTGGATGAGCATAGGGAGTTTGGAGCCGGAAAAAATAATCCCTCACACGCCACACCATCCCCTCCATTGATGAGATACACACAAGAACTTAATTAAATAGAAGAGAAACGCACAATATGCGAATGCCTTAGCTCGAAGGCACCAACAGAAGAAGCAGTAGAAATAATCCACCAAAGTGTATAACTTAGTTGGTATGCTTGAGGAGATAATCAGCAACACCCTCGGTGGTAGGGACCATAGTATCCTTGCCCTTATGCCAGTTCATGGGGCAGACAACACCGTGCTCATCGGTCTCGACGACGCTATCAAGAAGTCGGAGAACCTCATCGACGTTACGACCGAGAGGAAGATCATTCCTCATCTCAGAGCGGACGGTGCCGTCCTTGCCGATGATGAAGACGCCACGGAGAGCAACACCATCGTTCTCGAGCAGGACATCATACTCACGAGACACCTTTTGAGTGTGGTCAGAGAGCATGGGGTAGCAAAGCTGAGTTCCAATACCACCATTCTTCTTCTCAGTATGCTTCCAGGCCTTGTGGACATCGGCTGAATCGGTGGAGCATCCAAGAACGACGGCACCGCGCTTTTCGAACTCGGCCATCTTATCATGGAAGCCAATCACCTCAGAGGCGCAGACGAAAGTGAAATCGCCGGGCCAGAAGAAGAGAACGACATACTTGCCCTTGAAGTCGGAGAGCTTCACATGCTTGAAGGAATCATCGGGCATGCAAGCAACCAAGTCGAAGTCGGGGGCGCTCTGTTGAACAAACATTGAGAATAAAACTTATCGAGTAACTGAGCAGAAGAAATGTACGACAATAATCGAGTGTCCGATCCATTTATCAACGATTGAGAATGTTGATGCACGAGCGAACTGCAAACCAGTGGATCTTCAAGCTAAGCTTATTCCGCGCGGATCATGACACAAACAGTCTCCCCCAACACGTCGAGCCAGATGAGGAGGGATCGGTGATCATTGTAGAAGGTCTAAGCGTGAAGAAATCCGATAGGAGCTCGATTGACGCGAGATGACGGGCTCGTCGTTGAGGAAGACAACGGCTCGTGTGCCGCCGCACTGTAGGGGCGGGACTGTGAGTAGACAGCAGTGCTTTCGGCTGTACCCGCGGAGAAGCCGAGAAGACTTGCGTAGTCCCCGTGCTCAGATCGATGAGACATAGTACACCTGGAATCACCACAACAGCCACCGCCGCTCAACAAGAGAGAACGGAGAGGATGCTTCTCGTGAGACCGCCGCCGCAGCAGCAGCAGCAGAAGTTGTCGTCACTCAGAAAATAGCGAAAACTTGTGGAAGCCTATCCAACCTGGATCTCCCACAGCCTGGTACCTCGGCGGTTGAAGAGCTTCACGAGTTCCTGCGGAGAACATACAATAGACAGCAACCACATCAACAAGATCCCAAAAATGAGTCGAAACTACTCGAGACTGTCGTTGGCACATGCCTAAGAACAGTGACGTAGTTAACCCGGAAACGAGCCTCACACGCCACACCGTCCCCTCCATTGATGAGATGCACACAAGGATTCGATTAAATAGAAGAGAAACGCACAATATGCGAATGCCTGAGCTCGAAGGCACCAACAGAAGAAGCAGTAAAAATAATCCACCAAAGTGTATAGCTTAGTTGGTATGCTTGAGGAGATAATCAGCAACACCCTCGGTGGTAGGGATCATAGTATCCTTGCCCTTATGCCAGTTCATGGGGCAGACAACACCGTGCTCATCGGTCTCGATGACGCTATCAAGAAGTCGGAGAACCTCATCGACGTTACGACCGAGAGGAAGATCATTCCTCATCTCAGAGCGGACGGTGCCGTCCTTGCCGATGATGAAGACGCCACGGAGAGCAACACCATCGTTCTCGAGCAGGACATCATACTCACGAGACACCTTTTGAGTGTGGTCAGAGAGCATGGGGTAGCAAAGCTGAGTTCCAATACCACCATTCTTCTTCTCAGTATGCTTCCAGGCCTTGTGGACATCGGCTGAATCGGTGGAGCATCCAAGAACGACGGCACCGCGCTTTTCGAACTCGGCCATCTTATCATGGAAGCCAATCACCTCAGAGGCGCAGACGAAAGTGAAATCGCCGGGCCAGAAGAAGAGAACGACATACTTGCCCTTGAAGTCGGAGAGCTTCACATGCTTGAAGGAATCATCGGGCATGCAAGCAACCAAGTCGAAGTCGGGGGCGCTCTGTTGAACAAACATTGAGAATAAAACTTATCGAGTAACTGAGCAGAAGAAATGTACGACAATAATCGAGTGTCCGATCCATTTATCAACGATTGAGAATGTTGATGCACGAGCGAACTGCAAACCAGTGGATCTTCGAGCTAAGCTTATTCCGCGCGGATCATGACACAAACAGTCTCCCCCAACACGTCGAGCCAGATGAGGAGGGATCGGCGATTACTGTAGGTCTGCGCGTGAAGAAATCCGATAGGAGCTCGATTGACACGAGATGACGGGCTCGTCGTTGAGGAAGACAACGGCTCGTGTGCCGCCGCACTGTAGGGGCGGGACTGTGAGTAGACAGCAGTGCTTTCGGCTGTACCCGCAGAGAAGCCGAGAAGACTTGCGTAGTCCCCGTGCTCAGATCGATGAGACATAGTAAACCTGGAATCACCACAACAGCCACCGCCGCTCAACAAGAGAGAACGGAGAAAGTGCTTCTCGTGAGACCGCCGCGCAGCAGCAGCAGCAGAAGTTGTCGTCACTCAGAAAATAGCGAAAACTTGTGGAAGCCTATCCAACCTGGATCTCCCACAGCCTGGTACCTCGGCGGTTGAAGAGCTTCACGAGTTCCTGCGGAGAAAATACAATAGACAGCAACCACATCAACAAGATCCCAAAAATGAGTCGAAACTACTCGAGACTGTCGTTGGCACATGCCTAAGAACAGTGACGTAGTTAACCCGGAAACGAGCCTCACACGCCACACCGTCCCCTCCATTGATGAGATGCACACAAGGATTCGATTAAATAGAAGAGAAACGCACAATATGCGAATGCCTGAGCTCGAAGGCACCAACAGAAGAAGCAGTAGAAATAATCCACCAAAGTGTATAACTTAGTTGGTATGCTTGAGGAGATAATCAGCAACACCCTCGGTGGTAGGGACCATAGTATCCTTGCCCTTATGCCAGTTCATGGGGCAGACAACACCGTGCTCATCGGTCTCGATGACGCTATCAAGAAGTCGGAGAACCTCATCGACGTTACGACCGAGAGGAAGATCATTCCTCATCTCAGAGCGGACGGTGCCGTCCTTGCCGATGATGAAGACGCCACGAAGAGCAACACCATCGTTCTCGAGCAGGACATCATACTCACGAGACACCTTTTGAGTGTGGTCAGAGAGCATGGGGTAGCAAAGCTGAGTTCCAATACCACCATTCTTCTTCTCAGTATGTTTCCAGGCCTTGTGGACATCGGCTGAATCGGTGGAGCATCCAAGAACGACGGCACCGCGCTTTTCGAACTCGGCCATCTTATCATGGAAGCCAATCACCTCAGAGGCGCAAACGAAAGTGAAATCGCCGGGCCAGAAGAAGAGAACGACATACTTGCCCTTGAAGTCGGAGAGCTTCACATGCTTGAAGGAATCATCGGGCATGCAAGCAACCAAGTCGAAGTCGGGGGCGCTCTGTTGAACAAACATTGAGAATAAAACTTATCGAGTAACTGAGCAGAAGAAATGTACGACAATAATCGAGTGTCCGATCCATTTATCAACGATTGAGAATGTTGATGCACGAGCGAACTGCAAACCAGTGGATCTTCAAGCTAAGCTTATTCCGCGCGGATCATCACACAAACAGTCTCCCCCAACACGTCGAGCCAGATGAGGAGGGATCGGTGATCATTGTAGAAGGTCTGCGCGTGAAGAAATCCGATAGGAGCTCGATTGACACGAGATGACGGGCTCGTCGTTGAGGAAGACAACGGCTTGTTGTGGAATTACACTGTAGGGACGGGCTCTGGGGAGACACCAGAGTTCTCGCGGTATACGACGAGTCGAAACGACGTCGAGGAAGAGGGAGAGATCTGTTGACATCACCATCGACGAAGGCTCGACGCTCCAGCGGAGAGTGGCAGGAGCATTCCCGGGTTGCTGTGACTGCCTCTGGTGTTGCAACTCTTGCGTAGTCCCCGCGCCCAGATCGAAGAGACATAGTCAACCTGGAATCACCACAACAGCCACGGCCGCTCAACGTGAGAGAACGGAGTAGCTGCTCCCCGTAAGCCCATGACCACCGCCGCAGGAGTAGAAGTTGTCGTCACTCAGAAAATAGCGAAATCTTGTAGAGGCCTACCCAACCTGCATCTCCCACACCCTGCTACCTCGGCGGTTGAAGAGCTTCACGATTTCCAGTGGAGAGCATACAATAGAGAGCAACCACATCAACAAAGTCCGAAAAATGAGGCAAAACAACTCGATAGTCTGATGATGAACGCTTGATGCCCTGAGAAGAAATATCGGAAGTGCAGGTTAGCTTGTGTAAGCCCGTCGTCGGCTCATGCCTAAGGAAGGTGACATAGTTAACCCGGAAACGGGCTCACACGCCACACCGTCCCCTCCATTGATGAGATGCACACAAGGATTTGATTAAATAGAAGAGAAACGCACAATATGCGAATGCCTTAGCTCGAAGGCACCAACAGAAGAAGCAGTAGAAATAATCCACCAAAGTGTATAACTTAGTTGGTATGCTTGAGGAGATAATCAGCAACACCCTCGGTGGTAGGGACCATAGTATCCTTGCCCTTATGCCAGTTCATGGGGCAGACAACACCGTGCTCATCGGTCTCGATGACGCTATCAAGAAGTCGGAGAACCTCATCGACGTTACGACCGAGAGGAAGATCATTCCTCATCTCAGAGCGGACGGTGCCGTCCTTGCCGATGATGAAGACGCCACGAAGAGCAACACCATCGTTCTCGAGCAGGACATCATACTCACGAGACACCTTTTGAGTGTGGTCAGAGAGCATGGGGTAGCAAAGCTGAGTTCCAATACCACCATTCTTCTTCTCAGTATGTTTCCAGGCCTTGTGGACATCGGCTGAATCGGTGGAGCATCCAAGAACGACGGCACCGCGCTTTTCGAACTCGGCCATCTTATCATGGAAGCCAATCACCTCAGAGGCGCAGACGAAAGTGAAATCGCCGGGCCAGAAGAAGAGAACGACATACTTGCCCTTGAAGTCGGAGAGCTTCACATGCTTGAAGGAATCATCGGGCATGCAAGCAACCAAGTCGAAGTCGGGGGCGCTCTGTTGAACAAACATTGAGAATAAAACTTATCGAGTAACTGAGCAACATCGGATCCTTTTTCTTCATCCAAGACGACACACTGCTTGCTGGTGATGGCTTAGGTTACTACATGAACAAATCCTAGACATTGTGCAACTTAAGCTAAGCTTGCTCCCCAGGGATCTCGACACAAGCGTCTCCCGGAGAAACCAACGTATCTTTGCGGATGTTCGACGAGAGCGCGCGTCTTTGTAATCGATATCCAGTTCATCTTCGCCGTTGAGCCGATGACTTGTTCCCGCAGGGACTGGGCTTTTGCCTTCAATCGCCTTCGTTATTACTTAAGGTGGAGGGCACGTCTTGAGAATCTTTCGGAAGCCGGGTTGACTTCAGTTGGCTGCTTGTTGAATAGAAAATGTCGAGAAAATACTACGAACGTTTAGTCACATCAAGTGGAGTAACTTCCAAGAAGTTCGAATCCAACCTCGGGGCTAAGATTCTGGGCAAATTCGGCTGGAAGAACGGTGAGGGTCTCGGCGCCGGAAGGACAGGGCATGATCGATTGCCTGCAAATCAAACGCCGCGAGGAGAACGAAGGGGTAGGTGGCATCCGTGAGACGCGTTGGGATCTGGTCAAAAGATGGTATTTTTAGTTGGGAAGTGAGCTTGAAAAGAAGGAGTCGTCAGAGTGGGAGAACTGGTGGGCTGACAGCTACAACGCCATCGCCAAGAAGCTCGCGGTGGTACGCCATGATGCTTTTCGCGTCACTGGAAGAGACTTTGGTTCTCCTTCAGTCCGTAGCCACTACGAGCAGTGGGAGCGAGGACTCCTCAGATGATTCCTCCGAGGACGAGGGAGGAGGAGGACGGACGACAGCCATCAAACGAGCTGATATGCAGAAAGGGAAAACTCCGGTGGGGTTACGTGGAATTTATGAAGTTTTGTGATGCTGGTCATGGTCGGGCGGATAATGCGACAGGAGCGTGCTGCGTCCAAGAAGAGCGAGAAGAAGGAGACCTCTGAGAAGGAGGAGGAAAAGGAAAGTGGCAAAAAGAAGCACAAGTCGAAGTAGTACAGGGGAGTGGGCGCTTTTGGCTCTCTGCAACCGCGTCTGCTGCGTACAGGAAGCACCGCAAAGAGGAGGGCGAGGCGGTGAAGGAATCGAAGAGTCGTAAGAAGAGGGCAATCGTCGTGGAGGAGGAAGAAGAAGAGGCTCCTAAGAGGAAACATAAGAAGAGCAAGAAGTCGAAGCGATCAGCTGATGAGTGATCGAGCACGATTCTTCAGTGTAAATAACAAGCTGGGCGCCGATCATGTGCGGCCTCGGCAGCATTCCTCGCCACGATTCCGCGAAGGTGCGGTATGATGGTATTTCCTTCTCTTTCTTCCTCTCGATGCGTTACACATCGTCCCCGACTCCGTCATATGACTGCTACTGTACGTATTACTCGACAATCGCAACAACGATACGACCCAGGGGTGTTGCGTTTGCGATGTAGT
Source organism: Perkinsus olseni (assembly GCA_013115135.1). Classification (NCBI taxonomy): domain Eukaryota; phylum Perkinsozoa; order Perkinsida; family Perkinsidae; genus Perkinsus; species Perkinsus olseni. The sequence continues at coordinate 104,541 of JABANP010000080.1, read as the reverse complement.
GCTTTTGAGGGAAGCAGCAACAGCAGGTGGCGCCTCTTCCCCTACGAGGGCTTCCCCGATGCCCGTTTATGGGCGACTCAGAGGCCGTCACACCCTGTATGAGTTAGAAGAGCTCACCGTGAGCATTGGACGAGATGCTGACAATGACATCATACTCGACTCGAAGGGGATATCGCGATATCAAGCCGTAGGGAGGACGGGACAGGCCGTCTCAATGGGAGGAAGATTTCCGATGGAGTGGCTCCGATGGTGCCAGTAGGTCTTGGAGTTCCACAGCTGCACCTCTTCGGCGACCAGGAAGTTCGCCACCATAACCGATCAGAACAGCGTGAATGGTAGTAGCCAGTGGAGGGGGGGGTCAGAGGAGCTGGTCTCAGGCACCTTCGTTAACGGCATCCGAGTCCACCCTCGGCAACCCCATAGGCTCATCAATGGTGACATAATAGTGTTCTCAGCGTTCGAGAAGGACACGTATCGGTACGAGGCCACAGGGCTCATACCGTCTACTCTGTCTAGCGGGGTAAGGATCTAGTTGAGCTCGGGTCTCCATCGGGTCGAGCATTACTTCGGCGGGTAGGCGTTAAATCATATGTTGGTCGTTTGGACCCTTGTTATCATAGCGGGACAGTGCCCCCTCAAATTCTGAACGGGAAAGGCGTGGATGTGAATACGGGTGGCTTCGCTGACCGTTCTGAGCGGTGAATTTTCGGTTACTCGCCGACGTCAAGGAGTACTTCCTTCGGGATCAGAGAACATCTCCAGCGGAGATCAGCGCTATCCGTGAAAGATCGAAACGCTTTTAGTAAGCCGCCCGACTTGATAACAGGTTGTTGCGCATCGTCAATTGATTAATCTGTTCGATACCACAACTTCCACAATCATACCATGTGATTAGGATACCTCTGAGGGTGGATCCCGCCCTCAGGCACCCCATCCAATGGGACCAGGGGTTAACGGTGAGGCGGAGGCCGCACAAAATAGTAGTAATGGGTTCTGATCGGACAGGGGAGGGAAAAAGTCGCTCATTAGTGTCGCGAACTTACGGAGCTGCTGGCAAGCCCACCGTGGTGGACGCGCGGGGTTCTCTGGAGCTGCATGACGGCGATGAGAGGCGGACGAGGAAGAGACCCGTGCCACAGCAGGTGCCGCGGCAAGACCCATGCAGGCGCGCTGACGACTCCACAGGTATCCTCGAGTGATCTGGAGGCCCCTGTTGCTGCAGCAGCAGTGATGGTCCATTCTCCTCCTCGGTCCAGTCAGAATGGTAGCTCACATAACGCCGTATTGCCGCCGGCAGAGTTGCCCTGCAGTTCTGCCGTTCCCGAACAGAGCAAGCGTCGACACGCCTCGGACTTTGCAGGAGGCCGCGGCGGCTAGGAGGCCGAGAGCTCGTCGACGCCCAGTAGGCATCGCATCGTCTTGAATGTATGAGCCCCTTTGCGTGACAGCTCAGTGCCTCCCCTCCTACCGCGGCTGGTCGGCGGCGACGAGCGTCATCCATCAGCACACCGGAGTGGCCGCGGCCGCCTGCACGATCAAGGAGTGCCGAACCAAGTCATCGTCCTCGGTGGCGACAGTCCACAATGGACTCCATTGCCGACCCGTCGCATCACGGCTCGGAGGGTTCTGGAGGAGACGGGGACCACAGAGGAAGACCCTCGCAGAGCGGCACGCCGGGGGAGCTGGAGAGGACAATTCAGCAACCGGGGAGTCCCATGCAGCGCGGCGATTACCCTGGTGAACCAGGGATGAAGACTGAGTCCCCTGACCGAGGCCGCGTGAGGTCACCTCGTCACTCGATGGAAGATCATCAGGCCGGCCAGGTGAGACTTCACCCAGGGGGACGGCGTGTTGGACTACCGCGCAGTAGGTACGGTACGATGCGTTCGTGACGGAGATGGAATCGCTACTAAGGCTTGACATGTCCGGACCCATGACTATGCAGGAGCGGGAGGCGAGGGTCCGAGACGACGTTGGCAGGGTTGGTTCAGCCGTCTCGGAGCTCTCGAGAATGGCTTCGTGTAGATCCAGAGTAACCTAGTGGATCTGCTCATCGAGAAGAGCAGGCCCGGTGTGTTGTCCGAGTCCGTGCGTGAGAAGGAAGAGGTGATAGCTGTGCCCTAACCCGATCTAAGGCACCTCCAAACCCAGGCGTTCGCTACCGTCATCAAGGAGCTCACTTCTCACCGAGAACGCTTCAATCGACTTCTACCAGCACCTAGGGCGTCCGATGCATCATCCGAGATTTCGAGAAGGAGTGGTATGATGGTCGGTTCCATAACGGAATTCGAGGGGACCTATCAGATGTCACCACGCTGTCTCGCATGCTCTACGGCTCCATTGACGGTGGCTCGAGTCTTCGTGGCGCTGTTGGTGGTGATGATGATGACGATGGAGGTAATGGGAGTGGCGAGGGGCTTGGAGAGAGGTCCTTGGTGGGGCAGGCCTGCCAGGGACGGTGGCGGCTGACCTGATGAAGGGGGTGTGGGCTCTGAGGGAGGCCGATCGAGCCGAGGCCAATTGCAAAAGAAGGTGGACCGCTCTGCTCACGGAACTTCGAGCGCAGCAGCAAAACATAAAAGTGTCAGCTACGCGACCTTTTTTGTATCTTGCACGCTCGACCTCAAGGTGCTGCGTAGAGCTGTGGACGATAAGCTGAGCACGCCCATCACGGAAGCCCTCGAGCGTTTGAGGGATGATCTGACCTCAGTCATTGAGAAGAATGGTAGCTGCCGCGGTACAACACTCTGGCCGGGCCCTAGTCGTACAGGTGACGGCCGTGCCGTAGCGGTAATTCTTGAAGCGATGGAAGCGGCTGATCGACAGCACCGCACAATGCAGAAAAGGCTGGTAGGCAGCTACCCCTTCGTCCGGCTTGAAAATGGGAAACTTCAGATCCAATTGACCGCCAAATACGAGGCGATGAGGGAGAATCTTAGGTCGACCCAGGCCGCAGCGGATGAGGTCGGCCGCTGAGACATGGGAGTGTAAAGATCCTTCTGCTGTTGCCGACAGGACAAGGAAGCCCTCCGAGATGCACTAATCGAGGCACGGACTGGCGGCGGAGCGATGCGCGTGGCTGAGCTGAATGAGGCCCTTGGGCACTGTGGTAGGCTGGCCACTACTGCCTCGACCTTGCCAACGAGGATGCCCGGCAGGAGAGCGCTGTGCCGCGGTCCTCGAGGAGAACTCCAAGATGAGGGCCGCCATGGACGACATCATCAGTCTCGTCAAGCAGGACAAGATCTCCGAGGTTGTGCGGAGGTATCTTGACGACCAGAAGTCCGCTGCTGCCGAAGTAAGGCCATCAAAGCATCTTGAGGGTGCTGGTATTGCTCCTAGAAGGGGCGTCCAGGCGGTGATGCTGCACGTCTCGACGCTGGTCTGGTCAGGCTGCCGCGAGAGACACGAAGTTGCAATGCCTCGAGGGAAGAGGTGTTGAAGAGTGAGGAGAAGCTGAGGACGGCCGAGCAAACCATCAGACGCCAAAGTCCGCGCTCAGTCCGTCGTGCGGTGGTCATCTCTTGTTCAGCCGAAGAGATCGACACGCTCCTGGGCAGATTGCGGGACGAAGAGGCTGTGAACCGGCGATTGATGCAGGCGGCGGCTGCTCCTGAGGGCGAGTCGGCCGAGGAGGGCCGAGTGTCAAAGGGGATCGTGGAGGAAGTGACTCGACGTCACCACCGAGGCCCCTCTCGCAGCGACCGGGTCTGCCTCAGTTGCTGGAGGGCCGAGATGCTCGGATTGCCCAACTAGAGGGCGAAGTTGTGACATTGCGAAGACAGTTGGCCGACACTCCCGTTCACAGAAGTCACGCCTGCTCGAGGTCCGTATTCTCTTATGCCCTCCTCTGGCCAGGTGACGTTATTGATCGTCCAGAGAAAGATGCGCCCGGCATCGAGGGTCCGGTATCTCGACACCACAGTGATAAGGAGGCGGAGGACTCTGACGTGGATCGTGCAGGGGTGGACAGCGGCCGAGTGCTATGGATGAGATGTCCGAGGCATCTTCCTCTGCAGGCCCCTCCTCCCTTTACTCTCGAGAAGCAGCTGCGACCTGTGATCATGCCTCGGCAGATGGAGGTGGGTGAGGAGGTCCCCCTGTGTCCTCACATCCGGCTCCTCCAGGCTGCGCTCTCTAGCGAGCCTTCGAGTTCGAGGCGAATCGGCGACGTGCTGCGCTTCCACCGAGCAGAAGCGGGAGAGGAGACCGCGAGTCCGCGGCCCCAGGCCGCCCCAGTTGAGGATGACGAGCTTGCAGCTCTCTCAACAGAGAGGTGTCGGCCCTGTTGGAGTATATTCGGTGATATTTTGTGGCAGGTCCGAGGAGAAGGTTGGGAGGGAAATCGACCGTGAGCTCGAGAGGGAATGCCGAGTGGAGAGCGTCCCAAGCAGCAGCGTGTACGGAGATGACGGCATCAGCTGCCTCTTCGACAAGCGCACTGATTCGGATGTCCCCGACGATTGTTCATGATTCATCACGAAGCTCGGAGGCCCCGCATCTGGCCGGTGTTTTCTTCTCCCCACGGGCTTGGGTTGACAATTTGGCAAGAGGCGGGCGAGCTCACGGGGAAGGATTTCGTGGCGCGCGAAGGCAACCAAAAGATTGGCGGTTTCACTCCGATTGCAGCCTAGGCATTACCGTCTTTTCCTCATCAATCATTTCTGGCTTCCCTCCCCCAGTTGACTCTCCCAATGCCAGCTCTTCTATCGAGGATAGCAGCTTCCATGACCGCGCCGAAGGTTGATGACGATGAGACAGCTCAGTGTAGCGGCATCGTCCTCAAGCTAGGAGCCACCACCTCCCGCCCGAAGGTCCGGGCATTCAGGATCGAGACCGTCCAAGGTAAGCACCTGTGAGAAGTCACCGTCCTTTCATTCCTCTTCATAGCAGGTAGCAGTTATCTTGTTTACCGTTCCCACCGGCTCTTCTCGGCCGCAGCGGAGGTCAAGTTGCCTCTTCCCAAATTCAGACTGCATCAGCCCAGAGCCGCTACGGCCTATGAAGCCAAGTGTGTGGTAGGTGAGCGCTCGTGTAGAGAGTAGGGAATTGACCTATTATTCAGAAGGGGAGTGTGGTGAGCCGCAAAATGTACGGTGGTGCGGGTGTAGAGGCCAGTCGGTGCTTTGATGCCGAGCTGCTGATAGGAGCCAAGCCCCGCAAGATTACTGTCTTCGCAGTGTAAGTGTTGCCTCTGGTCCAACAACAATCGCAGTATGATAATTATATTGTCCTTAGGCCTGATGATTCCCTGGTCTCCCTCTACAGATGCCTCCTAGCCCTCCAGGAAGGTAAAATCTCTCTTGTGTCGGGTCTTTGTTCAACGGCCAATTTCAGCTCGTGTGGAGGACGGTGGGGATATGGCAGCGGCTTTCGGAGATCTACTGTCCCCAGTGCCCTCGGCCTTCGCTCCGAGTCTCTTCGTGAGCCATCGGTGCCGCTACGATCCGTGCCGAGTCCAGTGTTTCTCAGTCGAGCGCTCCTGACAGTGCCCGGAGTTGGCGGTCTAATGTGAGCTCGGTGGTCCCGCCCGGCCGTGGTGAGGTTGCCTCGGGGAAGATGCCGATTATCGAAGGTGAGCGCGTCCTATCTCTCGGTGGCTCGATTCTTGGCCCTCGTGCAGTCATCCCCGAACACAACGATACTGAGAAGAGGGGCAAGTCTGAGAGTACTGTTGGTGTGGACACTCCGGAAGTGGAAGCTGCGGGGAGCCAAGATCGACATGCCGTCCCATCGTCTGAGGTATGTCTCTGTGTTGAATGGCCAAGCACCCGTTGGCCCCTCAGACGACACCGGCTAGTACCGTGATAGCCTGGCACTCGCAAGGCCCGACGGTAGAATTGCCTGAGCCATCGAAGGCAGTCGATGAGGCCGAGGCCGGCGAAGATGAAAAGCCCGACCAGTGCGAGCCATCCTCCCCGGAAGTGGATCGACCGCGTTGATCCTGTGTTGAGGCTCTTGCTGCTTTAGGCGGTGACGGAGTCAGCCAAAGATGTGCAAAAGGAGGAGAACATGGTTGAGAGGAAACGAGCCTCGCCATGCGCGGATCAAGACGACGCTAAAGTAGCCGATGTGGTATTCTTGGTCACGACGGGTTTTCCCGCTTGCCTCAGCGAAGACGTCTTAATGGAAGTGGCGACTCACCGAAAGGTAAGGGAGTCTGTGAGTGGGGATGATCAGCTCTCATCGGACAAGCTCGAAGGTGCCCTGCAAAGAGCGGAGAGTAGGGTGGATGGCCTGGGGCGAGCACGTTGGTTGGGTAGGGCTTGCGTGCGCTCGCTTAGGTCCGGCGATCTCTCCCGTTCTCCCTCGTCGTCATGAAGTGACGGAGGGTTTTGACGACGAGTTCCCTGGTACAAAGGACGTAAATGTAGATAAAGCGGCATTGAGCAGTGAGGTGGACTGTGGCGATGCACGGTGTTGTAGCCAAATGGACAGGTGCTCAGCAGACGTGTTTTAAAGTCAGACGCCCCCAAGTACTTCACCTTTGGACTTCTGCAATTCCTCAGTGAGATTACTCTGCTCAGATGTCGAGCGACTGTGAAGTGCTGACTACCGATGATAGTGGTCTAACCGTGAAGAGGCTCATGCTGTTACTTCTCCTGACGTACGGCTTTCCAGCTGTGCCGGGTGATGGTTGGGTGTCATTCGTCCCAGATACGCCTTGGGTGTGCTCGGAGCGGGTTCGATGTTCTGCAATGGCATTTTCTCCCTCCTGGTGGCCGTCGGCAGTCTTGTCCTGGTCATTCAGCAGAAACGGGCGAGTGAGGCTGATCACGAAGCGTGCCGCGGTCGACAATTATCCTTCAGGGAGAGTGCGTGTGTTGAAGTCATTCGCTCAAGTTGAACGTGACAGTAGCATCAGCGGAGAAGTCGGTGAATGCGTTGAACTGGCGGCAGCAGTTGGATCATGAGTAATTCGTGGCAACACCGTCCCTACTTTAGTCTGTTGCATGCAAGTGCCGTTGTGTGAACTCGGTCTCCTGAAAATCAGTGGGATAGTGTTACGTCAATCCGGCGCCGCATTATGATAGGTTGGGGTATCGAAAGAGGGGCTCGTTTGTCTCTCACAGTCTTCGTTTCGACGAGTATCGGGCAATGCAGTCAAGTGCTAAGGACGCGCTGTCCTTACCTGATGATGTCGCCGACTCCTTGAGAGCAGCGTAATTTATCTTTGGTCTAAGTGGGGGTAAATTGTTGCAATAGTGACTTCGTTTTGCCCAGTTACGGTCGATTGTCGAATAACAGTGCCACTGTGGATATGCAAATTTTGAAGAAAATGCTCCTCTCTGTTGGTTGCGAGGACATCACTGATGATACCCTGAGACGGCTTGGTGAGGTTGGATAGCTTTATGCTCTCACGCCGCCATGTATTGCAGTCTAGTGCCTCTGGTCGAAGGCGCGAGTCATGAGGAGGTGGAAGACGTTCTCGTCCGATTCGTCGCGGACAATTTATCATCGTCAAGAGAAGCATTAGTCGAAACTTGGCAAGCGTAAACAGTCCTGTTGAGAAGCCGACGTCAATTACAGAAGTTTCCCGGCAGACTGACAACAGGTGAGGACGAGACGAGAAAGTCCTCACTGAGGGCTGCCGACCTGCGTCGCTGTATGGTCTCGATGGGACTGCCGATAACAATGGCGGCCTGCAAGGACCTCATCCACTCGTACGAGTTGTGATTTCGAAGCGTCAATGGAATCGTACGCTGGGCAGGTACGGCTCAACAGTCCCTGGGGGGATTACTATGGAAGAGTTCATTGCAATGTTGCGGCTGGTGTGATACGACAACTTTCTACTTTGTGCGCGGATTTCTCTCGAGTTTCACGCCGGTCTGTTGAGCTCGATCCGTTTCTGAAGCAGCGTGCATGTCCGGCCCATCTGGGGCGGCTCGTCTCCATGTGACGGAGGCCCAACCGCAGGGAGGGGCAATGCGACGTGCGAGAGTCATGGCTCGATTGCAGCAGACAGAACAGACGTCGAAGTACGTGCTGGTGTCGTACTGCTTGGGCGCTGCGTTGTACGGTTGATCGAAGGTACAGCGATTGCTTCGCTCTGCTTGACCAAGACGAGGATGGCTTTATCGGACCTGAAGAGCTCACAGTTGCTCTGTCCTCGATAGGTGAACACTTTGCGACGGCCCCAACCATCATCGCAATCCCGTCATGCAGGTCTGAGGCCGGACGCGGCGGACATTAGCGAACTGATTAAAGAAGTCTCCCAGCCCAACGCACGGAGAGGAGCTACCAGGCATATTCAAAGACGATCTGGAAAAGTTCTTGGAACGGCATTTGACGGTACATTATCGGACTGCTGTGACTGCTGTGCGGGCTAGTGGTAATCTCAGAACCCCAACAACGGTTCGTCCCACCAGACCGTGGCAGCAGAGTTGAAGACGGGCTTCCAACTTCTCAGCGGAGCGAAGCAGATGGTTACTGCGGGAGATATTCGTTCAATGATGGTTAAGGTCGGCACTGAGCTGACAGAGGAGGTCGGTCGTCCGACGGGTCTCGTGGAATAGTGTGGTACTCTTAGGAGGCGGAAGAATTGGTTTTCCAGCACGACCGCGCCGACAAGGGCGGATTGACCCTCGAGGAATTCGTGGCTATGGTCGCAGATACCAGCGCAGTTGCGACCATGGCGAAAATGGTCTGACCTTCTGGCGGACATGTATCAGTTGTTCCACTGCATCGACTGGATCGAGTTATCTGCAGTACGCGCGAATGCGTATGGTACTCTCCGGAGGATGTAAAGTCATGAGCCGGTTCGTGGTTACCACGACCATTCTGACAAGCTAGTCTTGTCGGGAGTAAAGCTGCTCGAGATGATTTCACTATGACCTCTACGAAACAATCGAACGGTATCACACCGAACACCGAACGTGATGAACTCCAACGTGGTCATAAGACATCATGACTGGACTTTCCAGTGGAAGCTCATGAACACAACAATGGTTATATTGAAGGAGAAGATTAGTGTAAACTCAATGTCAAGCGCCAACGAAGTCCCTTCCATGCCCCATCAACAAGACTTCGTTCAACGAGTCGTTCATAATGAATAAATATGAATGGCCCATCTTTAAGATGGACGCCAGAACGAGACATGAACGGACGGCCAATACGAACTAACATACCGAACTAGTCACTGCACGAGCCTACCAGCTCGGGCCCCGATGCACCATGCGAGCCCGAGCACAGGACAACAGAACAACGTCTGACTCCCCTCCACCACTGGAGTTGATAGGATTAACCTGCAGTGCTACAAGGACAGACGGAGAACAGAAGCTCATCCAGCATCTAACTGCTCCGTCTTAGACAACAAACATCGGACGCCATCATGGAGCTCCGTACGAGGTAGCCATCCAGTGGACTGTCAGGACTCATGACGAAATGTTGCAAATTTGGTACTTACCCAGCGGCTGCAGTATGCCGCAATGGTAAGATGTTCGTAAGGGCCACACCACCAGCCCATGCCAAGCGTATCACTGCACGAAGCGAGCCTTACGCTTGAGCACGACTATGGTCAAAGTACGAAAAAGGATAAGCATGCCGAGAAGGACACCGATATCGAGGCCCACCAGACTGGAGTGGATCGAGTTTATCTCCGCTAACTCCGGTTTGTCGAAACCGAACTCGACGAAGTACCCGAGGTTAACACCATACTTGAGGTACGACACATACTGCCCCCAGCGGAGCCATACAGGGACACGCTCGAGGCTGATGAAGAGCCCCGAGAAGGCGATCTGCGGAATGAAGAGCAGAGGCATCATTTGCATGGCTCGACTTATAGTTGAGGTTGTAGCACCCAAGAGCTGAGCGAGCGAGCAAGAGACCAGGTTGAGGAGCCAGGTGAGCAGGAGCCAGAAGAAGAAGTTCCCTTGGAAATTGATGATCCAGTAAGACACTACAAGGTGGATGAAACACTCTAGCAGAGCTAGGGGTAGTTCAACCATAGTCTTGGATATGACATAGGGAATCACCGAGTACATGCCGCCCGTGTACTCTCTCAAGAACACCATACGCTGCTCTGGATAACGGATGATCGCGGTTTGGGCCGGCCCAAAGAGCTGCATCAAGCACATGATGACAACGGCAGAGAAGTAGGGCTGGAAAAGACGGAGGTTGGTCAGCCAGAACGTCTCCGAAGCCGCTCGCCCAGAGTTATGGAAGATACACGCCAGCAGGATGCCCGTAACGAGAATGACGGCGTAGCGTATGAGGAGTATGCCTGGATCTCGCACGACACTTCTCAACTCGCGCTTTGAGAGCATGAGGCAGTTGCTTGTGGAAGCCTGCATGATACGGCGACGTCGTGGAGACCTTCGTGGATGCTTCGACCGTACTGCCTCCCTTAGCGGGGGAGATGTTAGCATCACCATCAGCGATCTCAGCCTTGTAGCCGTCCACTAGGCGGTTGATGACCTCAGGTGGCTCAGTCTGGAGAGTGTAGAGAGCAAAGTCTCCGAAGTTGTGATGAGGTGGGCAATTCAACCCTGCGTGCTTCGAAAAGAAGTCCGATAGAGAAGCCCTCGGCCCATGGTAAGCGATTTGGCCCTCGTTGATGATCATGACTCTGTCGAAGAGCTCGAACACTTCACTCGAGGGCTGATGTACCGTCATGAGCACAGTAACACCGCGCTTAGCCAACCCTTTAAGAACCCTCGAGGTCGTCACCGCCGCGTAGGAGTCCAGACCGGTCAGAGGCTCGTCTAGGAATATCATACTTGGCTGAGTGATCAGCTCTACGCCGATCGAGGTCCTCTTGCGCTCGCCACCGGATATGCCTCGGGTGAGCTGATTGCCGACCATAGTGTTCTGACAAGAACTTAGTCGGAGATACTCCAGCATGTCGTCAACGATCGTTTTAATCTGAACAGGACAGTGTCCTACCCGTTGGGTATGCTCCAGACAATCTCACCTCTCTCTTGCCCCTCTTCAGTTTCAAAGTTGCCGAGAATTCGAGAATCTCTCGAGGGGTGCTGGTCGAGACCAGCGCATCCTCCTGCATCACGTACGCGATGCTCTCACGGAACGTGGAAGGTGCCGTTGGCTGTCCATCCAGCATAACGACGCCCTCGAACTTCTTGTTGCGACTCGAAAGGTCCTGTCTCCCACTGAGGATGTTCATCAGAGTTGTCTTGCCCGAGCCCGACGGGCCCAGAATGGCTGTGAACTCCCCTGGGTTGATGCTGCCAGAACAATCCTTCAGAATTTCACGTTTGCCAATGGAAAAGCTGATCTTCTTCCACCCCAGTGACGGTACGCTGAGGAGGTGGCGAAGAGATGATGAGAGCACCAGAAGGCTGTGAGGCTCACCGTTTGGGAAGCGGGAAGTGAAGATCATAGGCAGAGGGCATCGCTCCGCCTGCCTCCAAGTCTTCTACTTTACTTCTTGGTGGGTCCATAGAACAATGAACTCCTAAAAGGCTCACTCAGTCCCTGACGCCACCCGACTCTTTCAAGTCGCCCTCGTCGAACCCAAGGACACAGCAAGCTCGAGCATCTTTGACAGGCTAATCGAGGCAGGTTATGGGAGTAGAGCCTTGACAAGGAGTCCTCAAAGGCGACGCCATCGAGATTCCTGCGGCCAGGAAGGGGCTGCTGAGCAGCATCTTGTCTTTCCACTCTCCCGACGCCACTTCAACAGCGGCGCCATGCTACGTTCGAGTCAGCCGCTAGGGCGAACCATACGGGAGTATGCGATGCAGGGGCGCTAGGAAGCTGCGCACGCGTGCACCCAACGAAGCGACGCGCCTGCGAGCACGCTAATCTTGTGAGAGTCTTCGCGGGTGTTCGACTCGTTCACTCTCAACGAGCTCCTATGGGAGGACTAAACGCGCACGGGGAAAGGCAAGGTGTGGATGAATTGTCGCGTCTCGGGCACAGCGGAGCGAAGCTCATCAACTCTCGTCGGGATCCCAAGAGACGCTCGGAAGCAGTGAACTGATACGCCCACATGATCACTCGCGACGATTGAAGAAAATTGAGGAAATCTACAAACTTTCTCCGCGACCGATCATCGCACCGGCCCGAGTTCCGTACAAACAATCGCGAGAACTCCCGGGCTGATGTGAGGGAGCCTACCACATTTTCCAGCACTCATCAGAAGATTGGCCCAACACCAAACGGCAGTATCTGTTGAAACGTCACTATGATTCGTTCCGATGCAGCAACCGCTGGCGCGTGCGGAACGCCCGAGTTGATACCGGTGTCGATGGTCGAGAGGACGGGCCGGAGGAGGGAAGTGGCGTTCCCGCCAGCTCCACGCCGATCCCTACCTGAGCTGATGTTGCCTCAGCCGCGGAAGGGAAGGTTACCGATTTGAACAGGCGTATCCACTTCTCGGTCTCCCGAGGGTTCCTGCACCGCAGGACGAGCTCGGGCTCACCGCAAGCATGGGAACACCGGAAGAGTTGAAGTTGGCTGTGAAGGGCGCTCGTAGATACCCCCTCAGACACGACGATGACCACCTGAAGCGGTAGGCTGCTAAGGGTGAAGTGAAGGGGGCCGCCACCTTCATTGAGGCCTTCGAGAAGGAGAGGAGAGGCTCAGCATCGTCGGGCTCGGTAAAGACGTTAACGTCGGCCAGCGATACGCACACATATACGAATCTACGGCAGTGACGGAGTTCCACCCATCCATGGTGAGCTGGGCGCCGTGATGCGAGGTGAGGGTTAGCCAGAGAGGAGGCTCCCTACTCAGCTCCCTCCTGGAAACTTCGGTGTTTCCGCGGTGCGATGGCAACCAGACCGCCTCCGACGCAAGCCGTGAGCCTTGCAAGGACCCGACTGACGGACTTCTCGAGGAGCTCCCATTGAGTAGCCTGCCTCAGGGAAGTAACCCTTGGAGGAAGCCCACACGGGCCGTACCCTCTCCTCCGCTTCTTCTGCCCGACTCTGGGCATTCGATAGTTCGCCCTTTAGAGCATCGACACGCTCCTGCAAGTCATCAGAGGACGAAGGCTTCCCTCTGGAGGTTCGCATGTTGGCAGCCAGCAGCTCCGACATCCGTTGAAGCTCCTGAAGCACATCTTTCCCGGCTGGGAACCGGAGACCCAGCCCGAACCTGGTCCTGCTTCTTGATGATGTCCTCCAACTCCAACACTCGGGCTTCGAGAGGCATCGAGGAGCTATGGCCCTGAGGAGACCCATCCTTCTCCGACCGATCACGCAGCAACCGCCAGCGCACTCTGAGTGAGGACAGAGTCACCTGTGACGTCCTTCCCAGGCTTCTGCGTTGGGCTCGTCTGAGCTCCCTCTCAAGATGCTCTACTCGGTCCATGTTCTCCCGTGAGAGCTGCCTGTAGTGATCGTTCTCCCGACGCAACCGGAAGACCTGTAAGTCGACCAGTCCAGCAAGGCCTGCTGGGGCTCCCCGACGGACTTCCCCGGTGACGTCCTTCTCGGTGCTCTGCGGCGGGGACGACGGCCTCCAAGGGCTGCCAGCGTAGTCTGCCGAATGTACTGCAGCCCAAGAATGGGATATCCAAGGTCGCTGCTGGTTGCGGACGGATATGCGGACTTCGCTCGTTATGAAGTTCTGGATCAGCATTTGTCTGGAGCCGCGGCCACGACTCTGGCGGCGAGTCTGCATACGAGACCTCTCCTCGGCCCGGCTCATCTCGTCCGTGTGTTGACCGTTTAACCGTCCGTAACAAACCGCGACTATACGAGGATCGGGAGGCCGAACCTGAGCCGCCAGGATGGTCTACGTCGAAGAGTTCGTGTACTCGTATCCTCAGCTGTGGACCCTCGTCTGGAAGGCTCGCGAGTTGTCGATGAGTCTATCTCGGTTTGCAGGGAGTCGACCCGCTTCTGTAACTCCTTCAGCCGAGCTGATGTAGGCGACTGCGTTCGTTGACGGCTACGCATGCACTACGGCCTACCACTCCTCCACCGCGTCAGGATAGCAACTCGAAGGAGGACGGTCGAATGGAAACGGCTGTCAGAAACGTTGAAAAGAATTAACTAGCTCATCATGCATGAAGGTCCATGACGGCAGCTCAGACAGCGTCTGCGTTCACCGTGGCCTCCTCAACGAAGGGCACGTCCCTATATGGCGCAGACTCCGATGAGCTGATGAATGAAGCCTCTCGAGCGGCTGCCTCCGAGCGCCATCTGTCGCGCTGGTTCCTGAGGGGAGGACACAGAGACATCCGGCGAAGTGCTGGGAGACAACGCCGCCTACTTGTCGCGAACTTCCTTGAATTTCTCCTTCGCGATTTTCTGTCCTCTCCCTCGAGCTCGAGGGTGGAACTCCGATACCCCCTTCTGACGGATTGTATAAGGCAGCATTGCCGGCCGCCGGAACACCTTGACGCCCTACTGGTAAAGAGTTACGGATGGAGTGGTGTGCAGGTGCTCACCTCAGGCACCCATACAGTGAGTTCCTCGTGACCGTAACCGTAAACGGTGATCCACCCCAGTCCTGCTATGGAGATGTCGTCCATCGCTGTGTGCGGATTAGGAGCATATACTCTGAATGAGGAGGGATGGCCATCGAACACATGCCCTGACTGCATAGCAAAATTCGAACTGGGCGTTGACAGTTGAGGGCCGAGTCCCCATTACCAAAGGTGCACGATACGAAAGAGTATCGGGAACGGATCAGCAGTGGCTGATTGACCTCTACAGGGGGCCTCTGATGGCCGATCGGTCAAAAAGATTCACTCTTGGTCGCTAGGTTCATCATACTAGCGTTCCGTCATGAACTCCAATTCTCTCAACTACTCACGATGAGCCCGATCTACTCATGGTGCGCTCTACTGCTACAACAGGCTAGTCCCCATGGCTCACTCGACGTTGTGCTTGGTGAGGGGAGGCAGCTGAGCATCCGGAGAGTGGGGAGGATACATGAAGGCACCTGTAGACGAAGGTCCATCGTCTACTCCTGTGAGCCGGCCGGGGACCTTTCTTCCGAGCGAGGAAATCATCGGCCTTCTTAGTGTCGATCACATGCAGAGTGATCTTGTTGCTAAGGAAACAGGAGAGGAAGATCGGCTGGGCGTGCCTGCGACCAGCACAGCTTGCAGAGGTCCTCTCCCAACCAGATGGAGAGGTACATGCCCTGCGTCGAGGCTCCCTTGTGGTCGATTCTCGCCAGGCCGCCTCCGATGATCAGCGACCTCCCAGGTTTGATGGTGTGCGTGACCGGCCGTACTGGATGCTGCCGACACAAAGACAGATCATACCTGGGGACTGTAAGTGGTCGAATCGGACGTTGGAAGAGGAGGGAAGATTACAGGTCCTTGGGGTCGTCAAGGAAGCTCGTGAGTTGGGCTTTTGATGGTATGCCTGGGCTGTCGACCAGACGGAACTTCCGCGGCAGACCGAAAGTGACGAACTGCATGGTGGTGCCGGGCACAGGGGAGCGGGTGATGCCGCCCCTGACGAGGAGAAGGTCGAGGGGCGGAGAGAGATCGTCGCCCACTCACGTGCCACGTTTGTAGTTGACGGTGCCGAGATGGGTGTACCCTATATGCCGCAGCCAGCGGTTAACGAAGGTGCTCTTCCAGTGTTCACCCTCCCGACTATGTATATCCACCTGAAGAGAGTTGCCACCTGGAAATGAGTGATGGAAAGAACAGCGGACTCCTCTCAAACCCGAACCCGAATTCCTCTCAAACCCGAACCCGAACTCCTCTCAAACCCGAACCCGAACTCCTTTCTTGATGTAAGTTACTCGGGTAACAACGTCCGCGTCCTTCAATCTCACGAAACGCACAAGGGATTCGGACCACCGTAGGCGAGCCAGCCGCGACTCACCTCGGCTTGTCTGATGACAAGTATTGTCGCATGCGTTCTTCCAACTCCGCGAAGCCAGTTCCGTTCAGTGAGGACACGAGCACCTGGGCGAGAGAAGGAATCCTTAGCGAAGTGATGGCAAGAAAGGACTGACCACGTCCGACCAATGGGAGTTCTTGATTTGCCGACTCATTCGAGTGGCCCACTGGCGTATCTGATGCTTCTTCTTTTCTCGTAGAAGGGTATGCCATCAATCTTGTTAATAACAAACATGACCTGCCAGTTGGAGTGGGGAGGGGAAAATCCAGCGAGACTTGCCTGTAGGTTCTTCTGACGGCAGGACTCGAAGAGCTCGGGGACGATGGAGCTTTCGAAGTCGAGGATGTCCGACCAGCATGAGCACCAAGGAATCTGCACTAAGCACCTCCGCTAAGGCGGGGCCTTGGTTGACCGGAGGGATACACTTCGGGAGCTTTTGAAAAAGCGCACAGAAAGCTGGCCGTGATTTGGCAGAGGAAAGGGAAGGAAACCCCAGATGGGGAGCAGGAGGTGATTCACGCGAACTACCCTTCCTGATGCTCTTCACAACCTTGGCCACGATCTCCTCCTCTTGCTGCCATTGATACCCTCCCTTCATACGATAGTAACCCCATAGAGGTCTGCCTGGATACCTGACCATACGCCACCACCACCACGATGATGATGCTATGTGCGACACATCTGCAAGGCCCACCTCGGCAAGCTCATCAGCAGTCAACTCTTGCAGCGGTTCCACTTGGATTGAGTCTTCTTCCTCCAGCTCTCCCTCCTCGTCTCCCTCCTCGGCGACGGGAGGTCCCTCGTCGATCTCTCTTCGCCTCAGCCGGTCCTCCTCCTGCTTCGGGTCCGGCAGTCGATGATACTGCTGCAATACAAAGCACCTGCAGCACGCCGGCGGAGTCCATCCAAGAGATGGCGAGGTAACACCCAGACTGAAGGATTTTCACTACCCTCAGAAAACGAAGCGCGCTCGCTTTCAGCTAGAGTGACACCAAAACATTTTAACTCCCGTTCTAACTGGCACGCCAAAAATATAAAGTGGCTTCAGATAAAAACTCATCGTAGATTCGCACGCCCTCAATTCATCCAGAAATATTACCCAGATTGACCACACTTTACCGTGGAAAAAACAACAAAAGCCGCGGCGGTTTTTCTCACCGTTGACAGTAGATAAGACGGGTCTTCATCTTATACTTGCCGCTCTCCACTTTAATGACTTCACCAGGTGCGCTGCCACGGTCGGCCTCGTCGATCTGCAAAGAGGTGACTGCAGTTTACTGGGCGTGAAGGGAGTGCTACCATGACCCCTCTAGGGGTGTTATAAACTTTTTGCGACCGGCTCGGAACGTGTCCGCTACGGATTTGGGCACATAGCCTTGCTTGGTGTAGTCCACGGACTGGACCTGGTTCGAGGAAGGTGCGTATCCTTCGCCGTGCGCGCTGTCCTGACTGAAGATCCGCAGCCACAGCATCTCCTTTTCCTTGCGGTGCCAACTCGTCATGCGTGACTACATCAGTGGTGAACCCTGTCGGGCATGCCTGAGGAGAGCTTTACAAAGGCTGCAAGGATATCCAGCTCTGTTCATGGGAAATTGAAATGGACACCGCCAATAAGACCGAGAGGCAAAAGCTCTTTCAGTAACTGGTGTGAATCGTTGAGGACTGCTGGCCGGGATGATAAAGCGAAAATTTCAAGCGGGATTGAGTCCATGCTCCGTCTAATGTTCAGCAGTTGCTTCGGCGCAATCGGGCATTGAGTAGGCTACGCCTTGTCATTGATCAACGATTTTGAAAAGAGGTAGGTACAAAGTCGGTATGAATGCATGCTCATAATGGTGCAGCCCGCACTGCTGTCGAGGAGCCCCTCACCTTCGATCTCCCATCTCCCCTTCTCCGGGTGCACGTATCGGCTCTCTTGCTCGAGCTTCTGATCTGCACTCGGCACCTGAGCTTGCGATGAGACGAAGGAGCGGTACTAGAAGGCCTCACCAGCCTCGAGGCTTCGGAAGGGGACAGCCACCAATTGGCCGGCTTCTGCCGCTGTTGCCGACGAGCTTCCCGATGCTTCCACCGCGAGAGACTCCTGCGACGCTCATTAGCGCTCGATGTGGCGAAGAGGCAGCGAGCGAAGGCTAGGTACCGGAGGCACGGGGACCGTGGTAATGGGGAGGAGCAACATGACGCCATCACCAGTGGCGATGAACTGATGGCATCATCCTGTTCCATCTCGTGGCGACCAAGGTGGAAATCACAGAGCAGACCATAGTTCCGAGTCCAGGCATCGTTACTTACCATGTGAACGACTTTCGAACGCCGTATCCTCCAGTGGCTGTAGCTAGAGGCCAAGGTACTCAACGAAAGGACAGAGTAAACCCGCTCGTTTCTAATGTAACCGGACTTCCCCATAGACCCATTGCCATGACTTGGAACAACGCAAGCCTGTCTTCAGAGAAACGATGGACAGAAACGATTATCATGAATTGATGCCATCATGGTCAATCCTCGCCGCCGCCGGCCGCCTCCAGCTTAGCACGACAGCTGACACACTTACAGGAGGGGTCCTTGGCCCTCTCCTTTCCATCATCAACATCATAGTATCCTTCCTCAGGCTCTCCAGATGTACCGCTGTCTCTTGCGGTAACCTCATATGCCTCGTCAAGTGAGGAGCAGCTCCTTACAAACGCCAACAGCACCGATCGGTTACCGAAGGCTCGGTGACTTTGACTTCGCGGAACGTCCAACCGCGCCAGCAAGTCCGCAAGAACATCAGCATCCCCCAACAGCGTGACGGCGTTCAACAGCTTCGCCGACGCTGTATGAGTAGTGTACACCCTCCCAGGGATCGAGGCCTCCATCGCCCGCAGGTAAAGCGACTTTAGCGCCGTATAGGATTCCTTCGTCCGACTAATCGCGGCCAGCCTTGAAGCAGTGGTGAGCATGTTGGCCGTGTCTGGGACTGAGCGCATCGGCAACTGCCGTGCCAACTGGTCGGTGCACCAGATGACGAAGCGACCGACTATATCGTCGTCAAGGCCCGGCTGTAGTCTGATGGCCAAGACCAGCTTCCGTAGTTGAACTGGAAGGATATCACCATTCCGCGTTGAGGAAATGCAAGAGAGCAAGTGGTGGAAGAGCGGGATATCGCTGACCTTCATCACTGACCATAAGTGGGCTACACTGCCAGCGTCGCCCAATGACGTGACAGGGAACTGCCGGATGCTTTTTGACAATTTTTCCATCAGTTCCATCGCCTGGTCTCTCGGGAAGTCCCAGTGCTTTGCAAGAGAGTAGCAAGCTCCCACTGCCTGCTTAAAAGATACCCCGCCACCCTCATCACCCTCGTACGCCCGACGCAAGTGAATGCAGGCCAGGTTCGCCACCTGGGCATAGTTGACCGGTGCCGCTGGACCCGGGGCGAATGCCTGATCTTCGAGTAGAGGGTATCTTCACTGATGTCCCTCACCTGCAGTATTTGACACCATCCATCGAAGTCCATCTCGGCCAGCTTGTACTCCAGCTCACGACCCAGCGTTTCCAGACCTGCGTTACACGATACTGAGATCTTCAGCAGAGATCTTGGCAAGGAACGTTATTACTAGAGACTGATGTGATAACCGCAGGCCCAGGGAACATACCACGATTCGCTAGCATGGTAAAGCGGGCTCCCGATAATAATGCGCACTAAGCCGCAATCTCATTACTCTCGTAAATACGTCAGAGTACGTAACAATTTGCTATTGATGGCAAAGTGACTGCGGTCGATGGGCCTACATGCTTTGAAGGTGTCTCCCTCTCCCGATTCCCGTACTGCCAAAGCGCATGCTGCGACCTGGGAAGCCGATAGGTCGACTGCCCTCCGAGATATCTCCGTCGCTATCGCAGCGGGAACAGCAGATGGTATAGCGTTGCCGCTTCGGACCTGAGGAGGTACGGCAGTCCCGCAGCCACCCTCGAGAGACCACATGGCGCCGATTCAATACCACCTTGGCATGCGATAAGGCCAGGCTGGTTAAGGACGCAGGTTCGATCCCCAGCAAGCATCCATTTCGTATGGAGCGTTCGGCCAAAGCTTCCAAATGCCCCAATGGAACATCCTTCTCGCTCAGACCCGCCTTGTGGACAATGGCAAAGATAGAAGCCAACTCCGGGCCAGTAAGGGGGAGGGGGTTGGCCAAGATCGACGTGAGGACCTGACCGAGCGGGCTCTCTCCCATACCCCGGGGCACGGTGAACTACCTGCTTCACGAGTGCCCCTGCATCAGTCGAGGATATCGTAGTCACATGCAGGGCGATAGCGATTGATTGGGAGGTGGGGATGTTGGGAGAGACTAGTAAGCCTGAGAAGAGGAGGGGGAGCTTCTGTGCTGAAAGGCTCGGGAAGAGTCAGTAGGGAAGTTGTATCAACTGACGCGCGAGCGGATCCTGGCGGAAGGAACGGAAGCTTCTTAGTCTTGACAGACCTTCCCCCGTATTTAGCCATTTGACAAACGATCTTAGAATTATTTCAAATCGATCTGTGCAGAAGAGCTCCCAAGAAATGAGTGCACCGGGGAAAGCCTGACCAAGCCGTTCCAGCGTTGGACTATTAACTCAGACACACGCTGTAAATTGAAGGCCCGGGGCGGTAGTACCAGTGTTGACCAGGACTTCCATGATCTCCCTGAAGATGGCAGTGTGCCTGTAGGAGCTCTTGGCGAAGGAGGCCAAGCAGAGGATGAGGAGATTCTCCCTGACCAAAGGCTCTACGACGGTGAGTTTTTCCGATTTTTAATGAGCGCTACTTGCCGTTGAATTCCCCCTCCTTAAGTCTATCCCTTATACAGGAGGCCAGACGGTGACACATGTCCGCTGGAGGTAGGAGATGCCGGGAACGACGATCCAGCGAAGCGACGCCAGAGCCACCTGTGAGGAATGGACTGCCTCTCGAAAGGAATAAAGAGGGAGACTGTTCAAGAGACTGCCTCTCCTGAAGCTTAGAAGCGCTCCAAGGCTGAATTTGGCGCGTGGGAAGCGCTCCTGGCAGGGGCGGTCAGGAGAGGCAGCAGTGTATCGAGTACCCGGAGTACTACCAACAGCAGCACTAACGGCTCTGTTAGCTCCCGCACCTTCATGGAGTTCACGTCACTCGAGCAGAGTCTGGCGGCCTGCTACAACCTGCCGTAGAAGGGTTGTGGATGGTCTCATAGGGACGAGAAAGATACTGAGGGTATCTTAGGTTGGTTTATGTCCCTACCGGCTCTGGTTTCAAAAGCATGGCCCGAATCTACTACACGTCTATTGACCGTGAACTAGCGTGAGAATCATAATGCATGCCAGTTCTTCCGGCAATGCTCATCATCGCCACCACCACCCTCGGTCTGTATCGCTCCTCCCCCGTACCATCATCTCTCCAGTCTGTTGCTGCGCCCCCTTCCCTGACCACTACCTTCACCAACGCTCGAGCGAGTGCCCGACTCTCCGACACCGTTTGTCACGCAAGTCCTCCCTCAATAGCAGCCGGCCGGCAACTCAACTCGCGCCACAAGATGTTCCAGATGATCCATCTTGCTCTCTTGGCTTTCCTCAACGCTTGGCTGGCCGTTCATTTTTCGTATCGTGATCAGCCACGATGGTTCGGATTGACCAGGACATCAAATTAGACTTCAAGGACGTCCTGTTCAGGCCGAAGAGGAGCTCTCTCTCATCGCGAAGCCAGGTAGGGGTTCGGGAGTATCTTAGGTTGAAGCTTGCGCTTGATCCACACAAAGATACGCTCCCTCCATCATAGGTAACACTGGAACGTGAGCTCCATTTCATGCATAGCCCCTTGGCGTGGACTGGCGTCCCTATCTTAGCGGCCAATATGGATACTGTGGGTAAGCCTAGGCAACGCCTCAACAGCAAAGGTCACTCCCATCCCGCAGGCACCTTCGCGATGGCGGAAGTATTGAGCAAGTTCAAATGCCTAGTGGCAGTCCACAAGCATTACTCCCTGGAGCAATGGCGTACCTGGTGCTCTAGGGTTGGCAGAGATGTAGTCAATGGTATCCGAGGTTGACCCTTGTAAGATTCCGATCAGGTCCTGGATAACGTAGCGGTGTCTACTGGGATACTGAAGGATGATCTCATCAAACTGAAATCAGTAGGCAACACCGCTGTTCTCCAATATTGGAAACCTTCCTTTGAAGGTGATGGAGATCTCGAAGGCCAACTTCATCTGCCTTGATGTGGCCAATGGATACGCTGAGGCCTTCGTGGAGGTAGTCAAGACCTTGCGGAAGGACTACCCGGACAAAGTAAGATTGAGCTTGGAGCCATCAGTGGGTGAGAGCTGAGTAGGTGATAATGGCTGGCAATGTGGTGACTGGGGAGATGTGTGAGGAGCTGCTGCTGTCTGGCGCTGACATTGTGAAGGTCGGCATCGGCCCGGGGTAGTGTTTGCACTACTAGAAAAATGACAGGTATGTGGTTCGAACCAGGGTTGGGCGTATGGGAAGTGACATATCATCCCGATTGCAGTATCTCGCTTCAGGAGTTGGATACCCTCAACTATCTGCTGTTATTGAGTGTGCTGATGCCGCGCATGGGATAGGAGGCATGTAGTGCTCACTCAGTATCATCGATGCTACCACACCATTCTCAACTCGGTCAGGATTATTTCCGATGGTGGTTGTACATGTTCGGGCGATGTATGTAAAGCCTTCGGAGGCGGTGCGGACTTCGTTATGCTTGGAGGTGAGTGCTCCGTCGCAAAACGGGCGTCGGTCGTTATCACCCTTGCAGGTATGTTGGCCGGTCATGACGAAAGTGGTGGCCAACTGGTCCATGACCTCAAAGAGGTGACCCACTGACGCTCTTTCGTCTATAATTGTGACATGATTTCAGCGAGAGGTGGTATAAAGAGTTCTACGGTATGTCATCTGATACAGCCATGAATAAGTATGCTGGTGGTGTTGCCAACTACCGGGCTTCCGAAGGGAAGTCAGTGAAGGTAATTCTCATAGCAATCGACCTTAGTAGCTGATGAGCCCCTCTCCTCATCTAGGTGCCGTATAGGGGCCCTGTAGGCCACACTGTACAGGATGTACTGGGAGGACTTAGATCGTGCTGCACCTATGTTGGGGCGAGGGCTTTGAAGGAACTCTCGAAGAGGACTACCTTCGTCAGGGTAGTAGCAGTGGTGTGGCATCAGGTTGGAAGTGCCGTATCAGGTTACTCAACAGCTGAACCCAGTATTTGACCACGCTCCAGCAGCCCCTCAGGCCCCAAAGGCCCCACCACAGCCGACAGTAGCAGCGGCTAAGTAGTAAAGGGGATGTACTCGTGAGATATCACGATGCTTCATGCCGCCTTGCAAGACTAGTCAGTGATGCTAGCGTCCACAAGGTGGCCGAAGCATAATAAATCGTTGCTCTATTCTTTTCTTTGGGATTTTGGTGATGTCGTCAAGCACGATAGGGCCTTACGGTTTTCAGGGAAGCCCGGGAGACTGAGTCGGATGGGCCTCCGTCGCCGAAGAGGTCGCGGGCGGACAGCTCGGGGTCGCCGAGGCATGGTCATAGGCATGACAGCACCAGCCCTCGTCATCGCCATTGATGCCCATCATCAGACTGTTTCGAGTTCCATCCAGCAATAGCCCCTTCCCGGTTTCGATTTTTGATGCTCCTTGAAGTTGCGTGAGTGGTTGAAGAATGGCTGAGAGTCTCAGTCTGAGACAGGAGTACTTGATGGTCGGTATGGCATTTCTGCTGCAGCTAGTACCACTGTGACGGTGTTTTGCCCTCGCCAATGTCTCATCTAATTCGACCGAGCAATCCTCGAGTGTGAGGTCCCCTCTGCCACTGGAAGGGAGGCTCAGGTTTATACTGTCAGATATTTTGATGTCGCTGTTGGAGATGTGGGTGTAGGTCGGATGATTTTCAGGCTCTTTGACGATGTGGTAAGATACTCATTGTCTCACCTTCGACTCGAGCTGCAATCCACCCAGCCGAGTGGTCTGTCGTAGCCCTGCTGCCGCTGATTATTGATCTCATCGGTTTGTGGCAACTGGTGGTTCATCTTTGTTCATGGTCAGTTACCCATTACTTGTGAGAATTTTCGAGCATTGTGCACTGGAGAGACGGGCCTGGGGTACTGGTTGCGGCCCCGATGGTAATAACAATAGTAGTCGTAGTAGCAGCAGGAGCAGTGATAGGACATCTCTAGATGGTTGAAGTTGGGCAAGAAAGATTCTGGCGATCGTGCTGGTGTATGGGGGTCGCCCTCAGAAGGATGTTATGAATAGACTGTAGTGCTTTAAATTTACTGTAGTTCGAGGCGTGCATGTCCCCTCATGGGCATGAGCGCTCATCGACCGACTGATAATAGCAGTAGTGGTGGTAGTGACAGCAGTAGTGGCGATCGTACCATCTCTGCTACTGCTACGGGGGCGGCTGATCAGGTGGTCCGACTCAGGTATCAGAACACCCGGATGTATCGTATCATACCAGGCTTCATGTGCCAAGGAGGGGACTTCAACTTTGGCAACGGAGGCATGGGTGAATCTATCTACGGCCAATTCATGCGCAATGAACGGTGGGCACCATCGGCCTGCCTCGTCCTTTGCACTCCCGGCGCAGGTTCGCCTTCAGCCATTCTAAGCGAGGAGTGCTGAGTATGGCTGATGCCGGCTGGGAGTAAGTCAATTCTTGTCCATCATACCGCCCGGGTGCGAAGGAATTTGTTATCAGTAGTGAGTCGTCTGTTTCGGTGAGCGTTTACTCACCTCTTTGCCGTTCACGATGCCTCTCTTCAATTCACGGGAAGGGAGAGTACAGTCTGTAAGGGATAAATACAACATGTGAAAGTGAGGCGGCTAAGCCACCTTCAGTACTCGTCGCAGCACTCAGCAGGAGATACTGACTCACTGCTGCAATATTTCAAGCGTCGCGCCACGGGGCATAGTGGCCTTATTCCTGCATGTGGCATAGTGGCCGCATTTTTGTTCATTTTCCTCGTTTGCTGTAGGCACAGTAACAACAGTAACTTCTTCATAACGTTCGGCCCTCAGAAGCACTTGGATAGTAAGCATGTTGCCTTCGGGGCCATCGAGCATGGGATGGAGGTAGTAGGGGCCGGTCTTGTCTCACAGTAGATGGTTGGACGAATCTTAATTTGCAAGGGGCTTCAGCCGCTCCAGCAGCGGAGCGGAGTACGGGCTTCGCTCGACAGGTTCTCGATGCCATAGAGAAGGTCGGCACAATAGGAGGGAAACCTAAACGGCCGGTCATAATACACAAAAGGTGACGGGCCTTGGGCCGCTCGTACTCGGGACGGCGCGGAGGTAGCCGTCGTTCCTTCAGTGGGGAGCTTAACGTCGACCTATTGCGGAGGGAGGCCATAGAGGCCAACGAAGGGACTGCCACTGGGCTCGGAGGAGTATGTCGAGAGGAGCGCTGATAGCTGGGGGAATCCCGACCCGGAAATTGACGATGGTGATGTATATTGCATGCCGGAACGGTAGTTGTGGTGGGAGGGGGTGGGGGAAAGATACGCCTGTTTGTTAGGTTGACCATGCCCGACCAGTACTCCCCAGTGCCGGATCATCTCTTCCGTCGGGCTAAGGCTCAATGGGACAATCAGCTGTAGTTTGCATGTGGCGTGTCTGTTGTTTCTGCTCATACCATCTGTCGAGTAACTCTAGTGGTTAACTACCCCCTGTACTGTGGGGACCTTTAGTGGCGCAGGGATGATTGGCTATTCTTGCGCTGTCCTTCTCATCCACCAGCTCTTGCCTGCGGCTTCCCATCGGAGGTGCAGCCAGACGCCCGCGAGGCTCCTTGAAGAATTCGGCGAGGGCGGCTTTTGGGAGTATGTCGGTCGATGGTCGACCTTCCATGTGGATACTGCCGTGGCCCTCAACAATATGCGGGAATTCAGAAGCTGGCTATCTGCAGTTTCGGGAAGGGAGGAGGCTGATTGCAGAACGGGTAGTGGGGTACTGGCCTTGCTCAGCGTGATAGCTGCTGATTATGACTCTGGAAAAGAGAGCGCTCGAAAGTTGTTTGAGAAGGGACGGAGGTTGATAGAGGAGGGACGGTCGGAGGGTTCCGCTGTAGAGTGGGATTGGGGCGGCATTGATAGGCAGCTAGAGGTGATGGGAAGGCTATTGGACTTACCTCTGGAGGATGAATATGAGAGGGAAGCGAGGCGGAGCGAAGCAGCAGGGAACTGCTTTGGCACTAACCTGCGTATCTTTTGTATATGAGTATCATTCTAACCTACCTAAGTTCGACACAGGCCGACGTGCGCCTTTCGATAAGGCTGATCGGGAGTATCTTCCGCTGTTCAGAGATGGGCCGCCGTTGACCTGTGCCTTCGGGATGTATGCCAGCGAAGTGTACTTCCCGCGGCTCTTGAGGATGCACCCGGGTTGTCTCACCGACGACCCTGGACGCGCGGATATCTTTCTATTGCCGAGCTACTTCAAGTGTTTGGATATGTTGGACTGGTTGGATGATTTTAGGCCGCCGAACAGCAGTGAATCGGTCGCCGGAATGCTGTTGGAGGAGGTGATGAATCTTGCGCACAGCGAAGGTTTTCTGGACCGACGAGGAGGTGTGGATCACGTGATGCTGTGGAGTTGGGGGAAGTATCCATGCGCTGTTCAGGAGGAGAGCTCACAGTGGCAAAGATACGCCGGAAGCATCCAAAATTTACAAGTTGAGGGAGTCTGCGGAGGCGGAGCGAAGCGAAATTTTCCAACCGGTTTCTCACCGTGGAAGGATATCATAATCCCGGGCTACGTCGACCTGTGGCGCATTGAGGAATTGCGAAAATATAATCGCCCTTTAGCGGAGCGAAGCATTTTGTGTCATTCCATGGCCGTCACGGTGGAATGGATGAAACCTATGCGAACGTGAGTATCCGAACGAAGTTGATAGAAGAGCTTTCCGGGCAAGGCGGATGTGAGTATTGGCGGTTTCGTCGAGGAGTATCACGAAGTGGTTGGAAGCTCGATCTACTGTGTAGCGCCTCGTGGGGTCACGCCCTGGACGATACATTTTTACGTGGCAATTTTCGCAGGCTGCATACCAGTGCTGATTAGTGATGATTTCCAGCTGCCCTTCCCGAGTGAGATTGACTACTCTCGGTTTGTCATTCGATGGGGAGAGGAGGAGTCTTTAGAGGGCCTCTATGATTATTTGAAGACGATTTCGGTAAAAGATGGTATGAAGATGCGCGCGTACATGGAGTCTATTGAGTGTTGGTTGAACTACTGGAGCGAAGTGCCGGGCTGTTCACCCGTTGTCGGAGTGTTGAGGGGGCTGCGGAGGAATGTGGACCACATGGCCCGTCGGATGCATGGCTTCTGATGTTCTTCATCTGGGTTTCATGTAGAATTCCATTTTCTCATCTTCTTGCGTTATAAGGCGGCTGGGTGGTGGTCCGTACGTTGAGTGATGGGTCTTTGAGTTTGGAAATTCCTGCCCTGTATCGCCAGGTGGCAGTAGTGGTAACCATCGTGAGCTTCCCTGAGCCTTCCGTGGGCCTTGCTCCTACTTATCACGGTCATTGGACGCTATGCAGATGCAGCAGGTGACGGCCAACGGGCTCATCACAGAACTGCTCCGCTCCGCTAGTCGGACTGCCCTTCGCGATGCAGTCACTTCCATGCCCTCTCAGGATGTATTATTAGTAGTTGCTATGGATCGTCAGCTAGCTGTCCTTCCTGCTCCTCCTCCCCAATCCAATGGAACAGCGGAAAGCCGTGTGCAGTGTAGTATGGGGGTGCTGACTCCTCCAGGCCCTGGTGGGCAATCTTTTCTTCATTTGTCGTTCACAGTCTCATGAAGAGTATGATGCTCGACCAACTGGAAAGTTTTTGCGGAATCAAATATCTTGGAATTTGAGCGTATTTGTTTCTTGAATGTAGTTGGTGATCTTTGATAGGCCTTACGGCGCGCTCTGAAGGTCGTTACGGTAGAGAAGGTGGTTGAATTTCCGTTAACATTTTCGTTCGAATGGTGGTGAATCTTGCAATCACGACTTCGGAAAATACCTCACCAAGAGCATTATTGAGCGACTCTGAACGGTGTCTGCTCAAGGTGACGAACCCGACGAATCATGTGCTTCTTCGAGGATAGCTCCTACGTAGCAATGCCACGGCTGAGTACTGCCTCCCCAACTCCGTGCTCTGCCTGCCTGAAGAAGCTGATTCTATGCTTCTAGGTCAAAGGCAACCGCCTAAGGTGTATAGCGTTCAGGAGATCGACATCGAACTCAGGGCGTTGAAGATTGAGAACCAGATAATTCAGAGTATGATCAGCAGGTGAGAAGGGGCTGGTTTTTCCTCAGCGGAGCGAGGGGGAAGAAACATGTGGATGTCACCGGGCACGACGCTTTGTAAAAAGATAAGATATCCCCGCGGAAAATCGTAGGGACCTAACAAGAAAGACCGGAATCTTGGCATTAGAGTCCTAAGCATACTCGTCGTCATAATCCTGAGCTCTGAGAAGGGAGCTCATCCAGTCGGTGACGTGTATTCATAGCTGTGGCCTGGTGACATAGCCCGATTGTATCATGCGCTGAATCGTAGAGCCTCTTCCCATTTGTGGCAGTGGTCGACCTTGGATATCCTTCATCTGCTTGTATGGGTCTCTCGATGGTTCAGGTTGGAGCTCGAGCGAACCAGAGCTCTCGGCAGCAGCTGCAGTGGCAATAGCAGTAGGAGTCGAAGGCAGACCTCAGCCCGCCCCTAGTATAAAGATCTTTTCTCATACTGTAACAGACCCAATGATGTTGTCGTTATTGGAGGGTGATGGCGGCGGGGGTCCCCGCAGCGCGGTATTGTGATGGTTTCCGTAGGGATTGGTTTTTGCCGAGGATGGGGAAGAAGACAGAAGAGGTGATAGAGTTGGGCGGTCCGTCCAGCCCTCGCGTCTCCGAGGGCTCGATAGCCAAGCGGAAGGATTCTGCCGGCAGCAGCAGTCTTGATGGCGGACATCGGCATCACCACCATCACCATCATAAAGACAAAAAGGAGAAGAAAGAGAAAAAGAAGAGAAAGAAGGAAAAAAGGAAAAGAAAGCACAGCAGTTAGCAGCCGCAGGTGACTCGCGTCGTCGTCGGTCCGGGACAAGGGGAGGGTGTGCCTGCTAGGTGCGATGGGTGATACCACCGCTCAGTCGGTGTACTCTATGCGGAGCAATCAGGATACGGTTGAAGGGGACGGGGAGTGGCGATGTGGTGATGGAGGAGGCGAAGGCCGACTTTGCAGGCTCCCCGACGTCGAGTCTCTCCTCTAACGTACTACCGGGGCTGAGTAGCGAAGGGGAGTATGTATTATTCCTCAGGCCATCCCGCCGGGGGTAAAGCTGACAGCGTCGGCTCTGCAGCAACAGGCGGCTGGACAGATGCCCTCGAGTAATCCTGTTTGCCTGCTAGTTCTTCGATTGTGATGGCGTAGGTGGGCGATCAGCATTGCGGATATACTCGGGGAAGGCCGGCGGGAGTGGAGAGGTGATGAGCCGACCGATCCCTGTCATTGGGGAGACTCAAGTAGGGATGGGCCAGTGAGGGTCCCTACGTTCGGTATAGAGGTCGGGGGTCCATTGTGCCAGAGGTGTAGTTTTCCTCTGGTCGTACTCTCTTGCCGGCTGGAGGTGTACTTGGTGGTAGTATGATGCTGTTTCTCAGGATACCGCCACAACCCAGCTGATGGACCTATCGGGGAGGATGAAGCTAAAGCCCGACC
Source organism: Perkinsus olseni (assembly GCA_013115135.1). NCBI lineage: Eukaryota > Perkinsozoa > Perkinsida > Perkinsidae > Perkinsus > Perkinsus olseni. Next base: position 75,051 of record JABANP010000080.1, on the reverse strand, counting down.
ATAAGGACCGTCCACTCTGGGTGAGTCTACTCTCTGCCCTGTCTTGGTTACTCCGTATCACATTCACGGTGCTTCGTCGGCGTACGGTTGTTGCTTAGGTATGCCCCGACGGTCGTATCATCTTCGAGGCCGGGCTTCATCCAGATCTCTTCGGCCCGGTCACAGACTTCCTCGTTGCCATCGCCGAGCCGATCTCGAGGCCTTCTTGGGTGAGTCGGACCATGCTGCCGTCGTTCGCGGGACCGCTTCTCCCATCAGGTGCACCACTTCCAAATCACTGTCTTCTCACTGTGAGTTGGGACGGATGCTGCGGCTGGAGAATCTTCGCTGTGCGCAATAGATACGCCGCCATATCTTTGGGCATGTCTGTGGAGGAGGTCATCTCCGACCTTGACCGGTTTTCTAAGAATCACATCGATCCAGTGCTTCGGGACTACATCCAGCAAAGCGGCTCTCGAATAGGGAAAGTCCGGTTGGTCCTCCGGAGGAACAGGTGAGGACACTAACAGTGAGGGTGCTGCTGACGGCCTGTCAGGTATTTTGTGGAGTCCAGCGATCTGTCCTTGCTGCGGATGATTGAGGATAACAGCAAGATCAGAAAGTGTAAACTGGGGCAGATCATTTCAAGTAGGTGCAGCAGGGACGAAGCTTCACTGAATATTACAGGAAAGGCGTAGCACTGTTAGTGTTGGTGGAAGGAATAGATAGGGGAGTGCTTCAGTGCAGTCTGTAGCCAGCTTGTACCCTGGCGACGAGTAGCTGCCTGTGGCGGCCAACGGTTATGGTTGATAATAGGGACAGTCTGGTTGTTAGTGATGATGTCGCAATCCCATTTAGCAACCCGGTGTCGTTAATCAAATGCTCTTGTAATATTATGTTATTGTGTCATTATAGGATGTCCTATATATTTATGTTCATTGAGAATGTTACGGTATTAATTATGGTATATTATACCATGTACCGGACTTAATTTATACCATTTTCATAGTAATACCCTAAAATATGGTATTACATTATATATATTATTTTCATTCATTTCATATCATTGAATGAACGCGGACCGTCTTTGTGGACTTCACTTCACGTGGCGGGCGTTAGGGTTGGTGGATGGTGGTGCGGTAAAGCAGCAACCGTGGCTACGTGTCCCTGGGCGTGGCAATCTTGTGTTTAGCTACAACGGCAGAGGTCAACCCTGGGGCCGCCAACTCTACTGGGGAGAAGGCGGATCCGCAGGTCGTCCACATGTTCGAGATCAACTCGGCTGACGTTGAAACAGTGAAGGCTACTGCGTAGGTTGAGCGGAGCGAAGCGATTCATATTGTTGTATTTTCGGCAGATATCGTGAGATCCGGATACCCTTACTGGAGGAATACGACTTCCGTGATGACGATGACTCCAACTACATCAACATGCAGTTCAGGTGGGGTAGCCAGGATCGCGTTTCGATCGACCAGCGGCCGCGCTGGCGACAAATGGACAACCGTCGCCCCTACTCGCTCTTAAAGCGGAGGGTCTGTACATGCCTCGACCATGCGGCGGGTAGATGGAGTTGTCGTAGATGTGTGGTCGCTGTAGGCCCACTACCGTCGTCCGACCGTATCAGGAGAGGTCCCTCCACAAGATGTTTAGCGGCAGTCGCGCTCGGAGCGGTAGGAGAGGAGGAGCTGGAGGAAGTCTGTATGGTGACGATGCTTTTTTCATAGGTATGATTGTGTTGCCCTGTGGTGCTGGCAAGACGTTGGTGGGGATCACTGCGGCGGCTACCATGAAGAAAAGGACTATGGTGGGCTGGGCGTGTGAAGAGACCGAAGCACGGTTATTGTTCTGGTCAGGTCCTGACGACAACGGCAGTGGCGGTAGACCAGTGGAAGCGGCAGTTTGAGCTCTTCTGTTCGATATCACCGGAAGATGTTATCACACTCACGGCTGAGAACAAGCAGCCCATTCCTGAGGATCGTCCATGCATCCTCATCAGCACGTACGTTGTGGTGGCGGGAACCAAAATTCGGCATTGCCTTGCGTGGCACAGTCCTCGTCTGCTTTGTTCTCTGATTCTCCTAAGATTCGGTTGAATCAAACATGCCTATCGGCATGCGAGTTGAAGCTTTCGTCGCTCCTCTCGAGGCTGACCACTATCGCGACAATCCTGATGCAGGTACAGTATGTTCTCGGTGTCGTACGAGAGGATGTCCCGGGCGTCCAAGGCTGTGTTTGAGTCTGTTACTAAGCTGGAGTGGGGTCTACTAGTGGCGGATGAGGTAGCGACACTCGCTCGGCCTTCCTCCGTGATGGTCGCGATGCAGGTTCAAGTTATGCCAGCTAAGACGTTCCGTTCAGTGGCAACTACGGTCCGCGCTCACTGCAAACTGGGTAGGGCAGTCTCAACTTGTGATAGAATTATCGCAAAATAGATCTCGACTGCATCCGTCAGGTCTCACTGCGACTCTGGTGCGAGAGGATGAGCTCGTCGAGGATCTGCAATACCTCATCGGGCCCAAACTGTACGAGGCGAACTGGCAGGAACTTGTTAATGCTGGATACTTGGCCAGAGTATGCCCACCCGTGGCTGTGGGTCTTCTTTCTATCCCTACCTTTCATCAGGTCCAGTGTATCGAGGTGTGGAGCGAGATGCCGCCTCTCTTCTGGAAGGCCTACCTGGAGACAAGCAGCTACCACGTTAAGAGAGCCTTGTAGGCGTTTTGGTTGGAGCCGCGGGTTGGAGCGAATCTTAGGTACACGTCGAATACTAACAAGTTGACCGCCTGCGAGTACCTAGTCGCCTTGCATGAGTCTCGAGGGGACAAGATCATCGTCTTCTGCGATAATGTCGTCTTGCTGAAGGAGATGGCGCAGCGGACCAAGAAGGCTTTCATTTGCGGCAGTGTCAGCATGGCTGAGAGAATGGCTTGTATTCGCTGCTTCCAGCACAGCGACAAGATCAACTGTATCTACCTCTCCCAGGTTGGTGACCGGCGTCACGTCAGAGTGCCTGAGTTACCGCGGTTGTTGTGCACAGGTCGGCGATAACGCTATCGATATCCCCAATGCTAATGTGGTGATACAAATTAGCTCACATTACGGCAGTCGACGGCAGGAGGCTCAGAGGCTTGGAAGAATCCTTCGACCGAAGGCTTACCGAGACGATGCTGGCTTCAATGCGTACGCGAGTGTTGTCTTTGTTCATCAGGAGAGCACTGGGAGCAGAGGAAGCGGAGAAGTGGTTTTGTTAGGTACTTTTATTCTCTTGTCTCGAAGGACACGCCAGAGAAGGAATATGCATTGAAGCGGCAGAAGTACTTGGTCGATCAGGGATACAGTTTCAAGGTAACCGCCCCTTGCTGTTGATGGGGCTTTGCTGCGGGCGAAGACGTGTCGGTCTGCCTCGGGGTGGTCATGCCGATCCGCAGGTCATAGCCGACTTCGATGAGTCAGTACGGAAGTCTGGCCTGAAGTTCGCCTACGGAGGCGTCGAAGCGGAGCAGCACGTTCTCGAGATGGCCCTCACAGCTGGTGGAAGTGGCGGCGAGTCGGCCAGAGAGGAAGAACAGAATCTCAGCATTTGCGACTCCGAAATTCACCGTGAGTCTATGCCTATCGGTCTCGACCCTTTCCAACATCTCCTGGACGTTTTCAGGTCACGGCCGAGGACGAGAAGCGGTACTTGGATCGGTACACGTCGTTGGCAGATCTATCAGGTGGCGGAGCTGGCGGCGGCTACTACCAGCCGAGTGGCGCCTTGCCTTGAGGTTGAACCTCGATTATTGCAGAACATTTGATTCCCACGTTACCACCACTGTCTTAATAGTTTCTAAGTCGGCCTCAGGAGATTGTCTTCCCTTTCCTGTGCGGTTGAAACTGCCATGTCTGCAAGTCGGTGGTTGGGATCGTTTCTGCTGCTTCATCGACTTTATGCTGTTCGGTGAGGCAATTTGTTTCATATTTATTAATAATGAGCCGTCGAACTCCGGTCGTTAAGGCCTCGCCATCGTCTGTGTCCGCCAGCGGCTCCGGGAAGGTATAGTATGGAAGCCTTTGGTTAGGGGCCGAATGGTTTCCGTGGTCAGGATAAGGAGGGCAGCGACGATCCACAGGATGTTGGTTACGGCAGTCTGCTAGGCGACGGTCGAAGGTGGAGGAAGAACTACCTCAGTACGTCCGCTTGATATGCCTCTCGCCATCTCAACTACTGTCGCTTGTCTTTCAGCACAGTCGGAAGTATCGACCACAGCTGCGAGTCTACCGGCAGCAGCAGACGAGAAGCCGGGTTACACGGGGTCGCGGCGTCACAGCTCGAAGGTCGGAGACGCATGCCGCCGCCAGGTCTCTCAAGGCTTTATCATCTTTAGACCAGTCCATCTGACCAGGGCAGGCAGGACTCCTTCGTACTGGCGAAAGAGCAAGTGAACATTAACAGGACTTTGACTAATCCCAAGGCCACGGTTTCGGATCTGATCAAAGTGGCCAAGACGAACCGTAGGAAAGCCCGTCGGCTGCGGATGCTCGTTCAGGGCGCTTGCTCAGGTCTGATGTTCAACACCGTCAACTGGGCTACCCTGTTCCATCGCCTAGCCAGATTCCACGCTAAAGAAGCAGCTACCAACCATCGAGCGGAAATACAAACCCTCCTACATCAGTGTAAGCTCACCGGCGTCTTCGTGCCTTGATCGTGCAGTAGTGAGATACTGCTGTTGCCTGCAGGCCGTCTCGAGGAAGACTGCAGCTGTCAGCACCTCGCCAACCTCTCCTGGGCGATGGCTAAGCTCCGCATTGTGGATATGCCTTTACTCCGCACTGTATGTCTAGGAGGCCCTCGGCCATCTGGAGAATTCGCTAGTTTTAGGTTTCACGCCAGTCTGTGTTTAGGTGGTGGAGAAGTCACTCGCCATGTCCCAGCTGATGAATCCACCTGATGTGACGAACCTTTGCTGGTCACTGGCAAAGTCCCGGTCATTTCTGGACCAGCCATGGCAGTCTCATGAACTAGAAGAGATCGTCAATGACATGTACGTGCATTCACTCTCGTATTCTGTCGCTAAATACTGTCGGGGAACTCTCGCTTGGCAGGTTCTCTTATGTGGTTGGGAGAATTAGGCTGAGCGGCGAATCGTTCCTGAAAGGATTTAAGCCAGTTGAGCTATCCTCGGTGATGTGGGCCATCGCCACTATAAGGGATATGTCAGCGTAGGTTTCAACCGTGTCCTCGCTCTCTGATATGTTCTTTTGATTAGATCGGTTATGGAGGGCTTCTCGGAGGTCTGTGACATAACGGCCGGCTTCTGTGTAGCGCACTTGCCGGTTGAGACGTTTCCCGCCGGCATCATTGGCGTCGCTCGCCTGGGCTCTGTCTCAAGGCAGGAAGGAGGCCTTAAAAAACAAGAGTGAGTTCCTCTGTTATGCCAGCGAAACGAAATTAAAATGGGAGCGGCGAAATTTTCGAAATCGTTCGACTTCCAGGATGGAAGGATGAACCTTTCATCGTGAAAGCCGACCAGCGAACGCATATCGTTTAACTGCGTCGCTATGAGCATTACCAGGCTTTAACTGGCGGGCAGGCTGGTTGTGGCGCCCCGAATTGGGGCTCCCAAGCTTTGGTCCCTGAGAATAGTCGTGTTCGTCCTCAATGCTGCTCAATGTGCGGTTGCCATCACTCCTGAGGCTGTGGTTGGCTGTCGAGGAACTCTGTTGAGCAAGTTGCACCGACATTCCCGTGTCTATGTGTCTATGCCACTACCTACGACGATACGCCAGGAGGAGGCGCTTTGCGAGCCCGCGGAGGCTGATGGGTCATGGTTCCAGGAAGCTCCCGAGCGAGGGGAGAAAGTTAGGTTTACCCTGTCTTGCATCTGCCTCCCTTTTCCGGGAGAAGCTTTTCCGTCACGAGAGGGGCCATTGTGGTCGACATGCTAAAACGCGACAGCGGCCGACTCGGCCGGGCTGAGGCAACCACGACAAAAACTTGGAAGGAGGGCCTGCATAGATTGAAGAAAATGAAGGCGGAAAACAGCTGAACTAGTTAAGGTCACTCCGGATAAAGAGCTTGCCTCAGCCCGAGCAATGGAGTTTCACCCCCGTTATGTAAAGCGCTAGTGTTTAACGCATAACGCATAGCACAACGCGTTATGGCCTGAAATACCACATATAACGCGTGAAACGCGAAATGTGTTATACACGCTCGGTGTAAAACGCGTGATCATAACGCCCCTGGTGTTATGCCCAAGACTTTCAATTTTTTCCCAGCAAAAACTCACCATTGCGACGACAGACACTCCCCTGACCGTCAATTCAACAACATGGGTGTTCAAATACTTTATCCACGCATACGACGATTATTACAGACCCAAGCCTATACCGGTTTGCTGACCATAAAGGAAGTCAAAGTTTACGAGAATACGACAGGCACAGACCGCCCTTGGCGGCCGACCGCCTTGTCTACGAATATGAGACCGACAGGGATAAGGTTATAACGCGTTGAAATAGCCACGTTTTTACACGTGTAGTGAAAAACGCGTTTTTCTAACGCCATAACGCGTTTTGACTTGAGTGTTAAACGCGTTATTGCGTTTTACACTAGCGTTATCACGCGAAGTGATATGACTACACAACACATCGCGTTTTTCGCGTAAAACACCTCGCGTAAAACTGTTTTACGTGTTAAACAGGTGAAACTCCAATGATGGGGTTCCAGCGTGGCGAGCGTACTATCAGCGAGGCACTTGCGGGGACCGGTCACACAGCAGATAGTCAATCCGAATAGACCGTCGAAGGTAAGCCGCTCTGGTACGCCATGCTGACGATGAAGCATGACGGCTCTCTGATTGTTACTGCTGGTGAGATCTGGGGAAAATGGTGGCCCAGCTCGAACAGATGCCTGGTCATACAGCGAGGAGAAGGAGAAGGTTGGGCCTTTCTAGTGAGACGAGTCAAACTTCAACTTCTTCTTCAGCAGGAGCATTGGGCGCGCTGTGATTGGGGAGCGTGAGCCATCAGCGCTTACCCTACAGCAACGGCCCAAACGTCCACATGATCGGAGCAATGAATGACGCACGTGGGAATCGTTTCGCCCATGCATAGTATTATCCAAGATCTTTCTCCTGAGTTTTCTGCGAGCACTTAGTCCGGAAAGCCCGACGGTTGGTTGAAGGCAACTCTCGCCTTTTTCTATCAGAGCGCCGCCAAGACAATCCAATTCTGATACTCTCACTGGACCACTAAATTTTTTCGAGTGAAGAACCGCTTTTGATCCGGGTTGCAGTGTTCTTTCTTTCAACAGTTCAAGTCTCTCTAGAAGAGAGTTTTCCGTCAGCGCCTAGCTTCCCGTTAGTCCAGTCTGACGAACACGACTCGGCATTCTCTTCTGCAAATCTAGGAAACTGGCGGTATCTTTTCTCAGGCTCGAGAAGGACACCCGGGACTCTATCGATTCTCATGAGACGCTCCAGCGAGTACCTCTGCAGTCGTGGCCGTCTCTTATTCAAACTCAAGGCGAAGGATCTGTCCGAGTTGCTATGGGCCATAGTCGGGTCTGGGGTGGTGCATGAGGAATTTCTAGATAAGGCAAGTTCGCGAGATTCCGGACACCCCTGCACCTCGGGATGGTTCAGGCCTATCATAGTATTGAACTCATCTTACGTACAAGCCAGAAACCCTTCGATGCCTCCGCCGTCCCCGGCCTGTTCCGATCAAGTAGGGCTGTCGTCCGCGCAGAGATCTGCTGCTTCCAGCGCGTCCGCTCTGTTCAGGTGCCTGGGCGGCGCAATTGGCCTCCACTGAAGGCAGCAACAAATCTTCAAGCGCAGCTGCTGGTCGGCCTAGCGAGCCGAACTCCTGCAGCTCTATTTCGACTGTTGCGAGCACCGAGTCGGGCTCGTGGTGTCCGATGTCCCGCCAGCTCTTCGAGAAGCTTCTGGACGTTGTTTGTGATGCGGGCATCGAGTGCTGCCCAGAAGGAGAGAAAAGTACCCAGAATTTTTGTGGTCTTCGAGCTAGCTGCATCTGGCCTCTTCAGACCATCTCCCAGAGTCATTGGTTATGCTCCTGAGTCACTTCAATATCGTCAATGAATCGGCCGCAGACGGTCGAGAATGCTTCGACAAGTGCGCGCGACTAGCTCAGCTCCTCGCTGACGATTTCCTGGCGCGTGAAGGTGACTCGGTTCGTCGCAATAATATAGCTGAAAACGCTTGCCTAGGTACCGGCTGGAGTCCACATGGAGCACTCGAACTGGTGGAGCTGACCGCTCTCACGCGGCTGGATTCTCGCCGCATCATAGCAGGCTTCAGTAGGGCCTGCTCTTCTCCCTCGTCCCCCAAGGCAACACCCCATCAGATACCAAAGCAAGTGCCTTATTGAAAAGTCACGGCGGAGAGGTCGAGGACTGCGTGGAACTCCTGTATGTTGCCGACTCCTCTGGATATGAAACTCAAGTGGCAGTCAATTGAGGCCTCCATTATGGCACTTGAGGCAGGGGCGAGCAGTGAGTCTATTGAACGCCCCGATAGGCCCATGATGGTCTCTGCTGTCAGTTACACGGCGGAGCCTGGCTCGCTTAGCATTCCTCGCTACTTACTCTGCCCTCAATACATACAGACTCCTTCCGCCAGGACTACTGGAGTTGCTATGCCCTCCACTGGATCACAATAGCAGCAGCATTAGGAATGGCATCGATGATGATGATGCCTCCTTGTCCAGGCTAGTTTGTGTAGGCCGTCCGGGAGGCGCTCGCGCCTGCGGTTGCCGCCTACGGTGGCTCTGGAACTTGGGGCGACGCTGTATTCGACTAACTTCGTTTTGATAGACCTTTGAAAGCCCTCCCATCCTCTTTGCGTCGGGCGTAATTCATGTGCACAGTTCAACCGTCTTCGCCCAGGCACTGTCAAGAAGTGATTCCACGCGAGGCGACGAGGTCTTGGCTGAGCGGCTGTGTGAGTTGGTAGAGGACAAGGACGAGAGGCGATGGTCTGGTCTCCACACCGTGGCTGTGGTCCAGGGCTTGGACAGGTGCCTGGTGCCCCCCGCTGTGGATTGAAGATGGCCAACTTGTTTCAGGATGTCGCCTCGAATGCTGCCGTCTTTTGTATCCGCCAATCTCGTGCCCATTTCCCAGCGTCTCGAGGAGCTCTCGAAGAGCATCAGCCCAGCAGAGAAGGTCCGCCCTCCTCGCACTCTGGTCTCCCGAAGGTGCGCTCGGTCAGGTCTTGGCGGAGATGACGCTGGAAATCGTAATTAGAGTTGTCGGCAGCGGCAGGCCCTCCTCCTTCCTGGATCAACCTCGAAGCCTCCGTCCACCGATGTTTTGAATGTATAAAGTATAACAGTTTCCGCCCCTCCCCCTCCAGAGCCCTCCTCACAGTGACGATGAGGAAGTACATCAATATTGTAACACAGCTGCCCGGTCAGGCAGGCCAGCATCGTCATCCTTCTTCCCCTCAGGCGTGTCTAGCAATCGCTTCGTCCCTGCTGCCCTATGCCCTGATTGTCTGCGATACTATTTGACTTATTCGTAATGGTGACGCTGTTGGCTCGTGTCACCATCGCCTCTGGCCTTCTCCGCAGGTACGTACCACACCCCTGCCAACGCAAGTGTTACATTCTGTCCTGCCGCTGCCGCCGCCTCCGTTGACTGACCACTCGAAGAAGAGGCAGAGAGTGTTGATGATGATGATGATAGCCACCATTTTGGCTGGTGTCCGCCGTTGTGGTTGAGGAGAGTTGCGGACGGCAATAGTCGGCTACATCCTTACAAGAGTATGAAGTCAAGATGTTTCTCCTGAGCACCCCGTGTTTCGAGGCTTCGAGTCAATCACGGGTGATGGTGGCAGAGCCAATACATCTGCTATCGGGTTCGGACGGGATCGGTGATAGTGAGTCAACGGCAGTCCATTGCGAGGAGCTTCCTTAGTAGCATGACCGCTGTGACGTCGAGCTCGGACGACGTCGTCAAGGAGAATGGAACGCAGAGGGACTCCAGCCAGCTAAGCGAATCTTCGCCGATCATGGTAGACATCCCGCTCGGACTTTCTGGGTGGGGGCTGCAGATCCCGATTGGAATTTACGTGACGTTGGAGGGCACGTCCTGGACGTGCCTGATGTCTAGTTGGCACTGCCACGCCGGCCGCGACAACAGCAGTGAATGGCTGAGCTTGATGCCCTTCTCAGAGTCCTGGGAGCGGCTCAGAAACCTCACAGGTCACGTCTGAAAATAGTGGGAATGGGCGAGTCGGCGATGATCTTGAAGGAGGAAAGGCGATAGTTGCGGATCTTGTACGATTGACGAGCCTTCGGAGGGATAGCACGCCGACCTCTGTAGGTGTCATGGCTGTCCATACTGAAGGAAGATACTTCGAGGCAATTGAAAGAAATCCATGCTAAGCTCAGTATGCTACAGGACCACGTCCTCGAGGTGACACTAAAGACGAGGGTCCTTGGGAGCTCTCCCGAACGTTGTAGTTGCGCAGTTCGAATGACGACTGTCATGAGAAAATTACTCGCCTGGAAGACGACCATGGCGAGGTTGTTCGAGGCCTCGGAGCTGCCGATTCCAAGACCGCTGCAGTAGGGAGGGTCGGAGTCGCCGCGAACTCGAGCTAGCAGCTCTGTTTAGATAGATGCCCGGTTGGCTCGCCTCGAGTCTGCAGTGGCGGAGTTGGCTCATCCAGGGGAGACGAAAATGAGCTTCGTGAAGAGTGGCTACTCACACTGGCTGAAGAGAAGATGAGTCGGTAGTAGGAAGAAGCTGCCGCTGTGCTGCCGACGCCGTCGCTGAGCAGACGTCTCGATGATCTCGCCCTCCCGCAACAACTGGGGCAGATCAGGGACAGACAAAAGGCGGCGGAAGAGTCTATCAGGAAATCGATGGAAGCCTCTGACTTGTACGCGGAGGCCTCACTACCATCAGAGTATTGGCGGGAGCGGAGAGAGCAGATTCTCGGAGACAATGAGGGCATCGGTGAAGCAGTGCAACAAGGCGACTGCTGGCGTGCAGCGGGAGCTCACTAGACTGAAGAGGCTCGTCGAGGAGACGGTAATGCTCGAAAGAAGCATCGCAGCTTCTCATACCGCGTCCGAATACTTCACGTTGTTACCACCCCCTGTGATTTGTCCCGGCAGGCCCTACCCTCGACTGGAGAGGCAGGCCAGCTGACTCGCTCCCTTTCGAGTAGTGTATGCTCCTCTGAGGACATGCACAGGACGGCGTAGGGCGAGCGCGTATTACATTACTGACGATGGTTTCAGGAGGAGTCTGCTAGGCTCACCGGGCCTCACGAGACTCATCGACAACGCCGCGGCCAAGCATGTGAAGTCCACTATGGAGCGGTGCAGATTGGAGGACGAGATGTCGGCAACCGAAATCAAGCGGGCCGTGAAGGTGACTGCGGCTCCCTCCTTGGTCTCCGAGGCGGAACGCTCGGTTTGGAAGGTTATCGACCATAAAGTGGCCATAGTGAGCAGGAAAGTGGACCAGAGCTGCAGGGCGGCGGACGCGCTACAGGCCAGCATGCATGACGAACAAGCTTTGATGATGTTGAAGATGTAGCCGCCATTAATGCTGCCCCTCGCAGTCCTCATCCCTAGGCGTGAGGTTATTGAGGCTTCCAGCAAGCCGACGAGCATCGCACGGGAAGTTGAGAATAGAGTTCAAACTAGTATGCGGAAAGTGCATGAGGTTTGTCAACTCCCCCCCGAGTACGCTGGCCTAGCCTGGCTACGCTCTGTCTAGGAGATGGCGGCCATTCGGGCGAAGGTCTGTCAGCTTCAGCAGGACCTCAATGCTGTCCGAGATAGTTGTGATGTCGAGAGTAAAGCGGTTCTGGCCGAACGCTTGAAGACGATCGAAGAAACTATTGTCTCTTTGCAAAGGTCTGCCGCCGTCCAGGACCGGTACTTCGTGGATGTAGGCAGCTCGTCCTCGACATGCTCGACGCTGGATGCCTCGTCTCATCAGACGCCCCAATCGGTGCCTTCGATCACTCCCCTCTGCCCAGACGGACAACTGAGCTGCCCTGTCACGGCAAGGCTTGCAACTAGTGCTGGTGAGGGGCGACGGGATGGTGAGAACTCATGGCGTCTATGGAGATCCTCTAGTTCCTCCGCGCCACTCGGACGGTGAATGGCGGCTGCCTACTCGGCTCCCCTTGCCAGATAGCGGACCTTCATCATCCCCACGGAGTACAGAGGGTGCGGGAATCCGACCTCCTCACACGACCTCCGGGCCTACCCCAACGGGGGCCGATTGGGCTGCCAATTGGACGACCAGTGCATCTGGAAATTGCCAAGGCAGGATACCACAACTCTTCCTGAAACAGTCGGAGGGGAATCCACCCCGTAGCGCATGAAGAACACGCTCTCTGCTATGTATCGTTGCCGTTTTGAATGATGGCCTTGTGATTTTTCTGATGAAGTTAGTTATGACGGACAAGTCATTCAAAGGGGTCGTTCAGAGGAGATCCCTGTCACTGCCTTAAGAAAAAGGAACGCATCCGCTCTCCCACCTGAGGGGCATATCACTCAGGAATTACCACCATCCCGATCGAGTAGAATCCACCAACCCATACTGGCGAAACACTGGGAAGAGGGGTATGACCGCCATGCTACGGCGGTGTCCAATGCAAATCGCCCATCTTCCCTCGCACTAGAGAGGGCTGTCCCTAAGTACACCCTAGGACCACTGCTCACCCTCTAATCAATATGAACTGATGATAACACAACATAGTGAACTCGAAACGAGATGGGTCTTTTGCAACTGTCACCCCGCAAACAGCAGCTACACTCATACAGCACACTAAACACTCGATTTTGGAGCAGGAGATTCACCAGCAACAACTTCCTCCTGAATGTACTGCAGGATGCAGAGTGACTTTGATGAACATTTATCGCTTTAAAAGTCGCCTCGCTCCTCTCGAACCCACAATCCCCCTCAGCAGCCTTTTGGCTGTATACCGGACTGTGACCTCGAAGAACGAGAGCATAGATCGATAAATATTCTTAAAGCTCCTCGCCCTTCTCGGTCTCGGTCTCCTCCTCCTGCTTGGCAGCCTTATGGGCAGCAAGACGCTCCTTGAGTGCCTCAGGATCGGAGTGATGCTCCTTGATCCACTCCCAAATACCCTTGGCGTTACGAGGGCCGTCGTACTTAACGGGCTCCGACTCGCCAGCCTTCACGTAGTAGAGAGTCGGGAAGCCTTCCCAAGAGATGCTCTCAACAGGAGAATCATTAGCGGTGCCATCCATCTTAGCGAGCATGAGCATATCCTCAACACCCTCCTCAGCGACCTCCTTAGCAACCCTCTCGTACTCGGGAGCAAGCTTCTTGCAGTGACCGCACCAGGGAGCGTAGATCTCGAAAAGAACATCCTTGTCAGCGGGGAAGACATCTTCCTTGAGGGTCGAGCCAACGACGACATGGACGGGCTCATCCTGAGAACTGGGGACAGGCTCAGACTTCAGAGTGGGCTCAACGGAGCCGTCGAGAACACCGTTAAGGAACTCAGCGATCTTAGGGGCAGTCATCTCGCCAGTGTAAAGATACTTCATCTTGTCACCAGCCTTCTTGTTGACGGCGAGAGTAGGGAGCTCAGTGACGCCGAACATACCCTCAATGGCACGCTTGAACTGGACAGTATCGATGTAAGTGAAGGCGAACTTGTCCTTGAACTCCTTGGCAAGCTCATTCATGACCGGACGGTACTCATCAGCGGCCCTCTCGAGATCATCGCTGGACTCCTGCTCGAAGCAGCCCCAGACAAGACCCTTACCGGAGGACATGTATTTACCGTACGACTCGCCATCGAGGACGCCGAACAAGGGAAGCTCATTATCATCGAGGCACTTCTTGAGACCGTCGAAAGTGAGGTCATCGCACACAACGGGCTCCTCACCCTTGTGCTGGACGGTGACGGTAGGCTTCTCAGCGTCAGTGGCAACATGGTAGAAAGTGAAGTCACTTCTCTTCCTCGAGGCGATCTCCTCGAAGTCGGTCGAAGTCTCGGCACCCTCGTAGACACACAAGGGCTTAGTGCCCAGCTGCCTCCTCAGCCTCCTTACGGCTGCTGGCCTCCTTCACAGCAGGACCGGTCATGTCAGTGCACCAGGTCTTGATCTCGGCTGCAGTACGTCCACCGTCGTACTCGGACTTCTCACCGTCCACGAACCAGAACAAAGTGGGGTAACCTCGGATACCGTACTCCTCAGCCATCTTCTTGTTGGCAGTGGCATCGATTTCAGCGAAGGCAAGCTTCTCCTCATCGATCTCCTCAGCGAGCTCATTGGCAGCCTGCTCGAACTCGGGAGCAAGACGCTTGCAGAAGCCGCACCAGGGAGCGTAGAACTTCACCAAGGCGTATCTGAGAATTGAATACTACAACCCCGCGCAGAAGAAAAGACGGGACTAAGAGAGTAACGAGTTTCAAAAGCCTGCCGCATCCGCCCTCCTTACTTGTGCCCCTTGACGAAGTCGTTCATGTTGTCATCAGTCAACTGATGGACCTTCGACTCCGAGTCGGCGGCAAAAGCCACAGCAGCAATTGCTGCGAAAAAGCTGATGAATTTTACCATAAAAACAGGAAAAATTTATCCTGAGAAGACTCAGCTTATGACCAGAAACTTGACGACACGCTATCAGATACAAAACTTAACTTGTCACTTGACAGCCACTACCAACCGTCACTGTTCTTTAGCGCTAGAGCCAGCATGACACAAGATGGGCTTAACAGGCGGCATTCACCTAGGATGACTCACAACGGGTACAACAGTTGTGTGCCCTCGAAAGGGAGGGCGAGGCTAGTGAGGGGAGGCGATGCAGCTCGCTATCACACAAAAGGGGACACGGCTCTCGTCACTTCCACAAATTCATGGAGAGACCGTTCGCTGTGTCTGCATTCTCACTATCATTGACCAACCAATATCTCAGGCATCGTCCCCTATCACCAGTGACATACTTCGGTTATACTTGCTCTACTCTCAGCCTTAACGAATGCACGCGACCGCTCGCAGGTGCTCAGATGCGCCGCTTTTCGCTCAGCTGTTCGTTTGCGTCTTCCGCCCGTCGCTCCGCGGACTAGTGAACTCAAGACTGCTCAGTGCTCGCTGATGAAAAGGATAGGATACTCAGAAGTGGTCGTCCAAGACGGTATAGGAAGGAACAGATGATCCGCGGCTTGATGGTTCGATTAAAAGGAGGCCGGGATAGCGGCAAACGCTTCGCCCGTCATCTCGTCTATTCATCGATGGCGCGCACACCTGTTACGGCGCAGCGTTGTCATTCGTGGTCAGTAAACCTGCGCACGATAGAGAACCTTGGAAGAGCGCTATCCTCCACTGGAGAATCTCTGCAAGGGACGCATGATGGTGAAGAGCGTCAGAAGAGCACGATCTCTCAACTTCCTTGAGCTATTCGTCGACACTTCCTCCGATTCGGACCTGGACGGCCTCCCCACCGATAAATGACACAAGGGTAAGGTCCCCACGGAGCTATCGAACATAGCCTTCACTCAGATCAACACAAAACCGAGTCAAAATAGCAGAAACACATCACTCGGAATGAAATGATCATGCTGAGATCTTCACGTGCTCATCTCTGCGTTCTCTCCTCGCAGTAACAGCAGCAGCAAGACGTCTCGTTTGCCTGGCACTGACCGCTGCACTCCACGTGGCAAATATATCCCCTACTTGTGGGAGGCCCCCGCCACAGCAAACATCGCTCCGCCGGGAGTTATGCTTCGTTTTCGCCGCTTAGGAGCGAAGTCCGTTATAGCCCTTGCGTATTGACGCAGCACCTGACGAGGTCGATAGTCCTGTCCAACCACCCCAGAAGGCCCACCCGCGCTGTCAGCCCTTTGTGGTCCTCCATCAAACCACCCATATTCCCCACACTCAGATGCACGGTCGCTTCATAGAGGTCATCCAGAAGTCGCGGAGTAGTGGTTTGTGAACTCAAATCTGAGCCCATCAACATCTTCCATCTGATACACCGCCTCCCCCACCCTTCAACTGTTTAACGATGAGCCGGACCACCTCGGTAGCCCCGACCGTGTCATGCAAGCCGCTGATGGCCGCGTACAGCGCACACTTGGTCGACAGCTGAGGAGAGGCACCATGACTTGACTCAGATTCTAATCCACTCATTACGTTGTAGCTAGCTGCCTCGTAGACGACAGCGGCACTGAGGTCCTTCAAAGCCTTCGGATGAGACAGACTCCCGTATCTGTAAACAACCCTGGCACAACGAGAATGATGATAAGGAGGGAGGTACATCAGGCGCAAATGACGAGGCTCGAGCTCCCTGGTGAGCTTAGCCTTGATCGCTTCTGCCAAGCCCTTCGTGGCTGACTCCACTATTGTATAATCACAGCCGCCGAGGGCCGCCCACGCCCGACAGAGATCACCCAGTGAGGAATCTGCGAGGAGGATCTCCCTGGGAGCATGTTATCAAGACTCACTTTCGCTGTCCGATACGAACTCAGCGAGACGGGACAAACGAGAGTCCTGACCGGTGGTAAGGGCGAGGAGGCCCATCCACACTGAGGCGACCGATGGCAGCTGCGACTCCTGACGACGATCGCATCCTGCAGTCCATCGAGGAATGGTGCTCCTGCTCACTCTTAGCCCTCAAGGACCTTGGACTCGTCCAGCTCAGCGACCATCACCGCAGCCAGCTCCGGCGGGGCTACTTCAGCGAAGATCTTCATGCACCGCACTCGATGACCCTTAGGCGAGGCCGCTACTGCCGGCGCCAAAGCCCTGCAGATCTTCGTGGTGAGCTCGGGCTCCACGTCGTAACTTGACAGCGACTGAACGGGGGCCAAGCCCTACACGTGCCTTACCCGAGGCCTATGCACTCCAGCAGGTTCGCCATCTCCTCCTCCCTCAAGTGCCGCCGTCCTGTCTCCTCACTTCCCGCCGTCAGACTATCATTAATCTCAGTAAGCGCCCGTGTGAGGAGTCTCCGAGCCCCTTCGTGGTCGGCCATCAAAGCATAGCACTTGACCAGGCCTTCTAGCACCACCAGCGGGTCCGGCAGACTATCTGGGAGAATAGGGGCTCAGATTTCCCCGAAGGACAGTGCCGATTTACCTGTAGAATCTAACTGTACGATGAGCTGCCCGGCGATCTCCCGGATACAGTCCAGAGCTTCAACTCTTGCAATCTCGCTATTCCTCAACGCTGAGGAACTCCCAGCCAGAACCGTCGCTAGAGTTGAAGCTTCCAGCTGGGCACTCATATTAGAAACTCTCTTGAGGAAGCGCAGGTAGGGTTCGGGCTCGGTCGGGAAGGGACACCGATAGGCGAGCAGTGACCTCAGTAGGGTCCGCACATCGTCAACAGTGAAGGCGCTCAGCTGAGCGCATACTCCATGTACCAAAAATGACTCGAAATAATGACTGTCCCTCACATCGAACCTGCGCGGGAATCACCCCACCAGGTAATCAGGCTACCGACCTCTCCAAAAGTTGGGGGAACACTGCCAGCTCGGACGGCGGCACAGTCGAAAACTTCTCCCGGTAGGAGCGCATTATCCGCCTGAACGTCGGGAGCGATGCATACAACGGGTGACCAGCCCCAGCTTCACGTGAGTTCGACGACCCAGACCCAATCGTACAGAAGAAGCTACTGGACGTATCTTAGGTTGATGATGAGAAGAAGCTGGAGAGAGCTCACGTGCAGTCCATTAGCGTGAGAATAACTACTAATTATTAATAATACCAATAGACGTGCTCCGTCCACTGATTGAACGAGATGGACGGAGCTTCCCAAGGACCCACGTGAACGTCCTCAAGCGGAGCAACCGACCAACTCGAAGAAGTGCCTCCACCAGGCCTTCACCGTAATATCCATTCTGACAAAAGCCAGCATCAACCTAAGATTCCATTCCATCACCTACCCGAGTGATAGCCGAGACAGCTCGCTGGTAGTAGGGCAGGAAGCCCTCCCTAGCTACTTTATTTTCAGAGAAGTACTTCATCACCTTCATCGACTCCGCCAACTCCTCGAGGTACTCCTTCTTACTAATATCTGAGCACCCGGTATGGCCGCCTCCAACCAAGCCTACCTCCCCTCACTACCCCCATTCATCACAGCAGCGAGGGCCGACTGATGGGCAGCCAAGACCACACCGAGCATGCTATCCGTCACCTCAACTCGGTTATGGTGGAGAAACACCACCGCCCGGACCTGCTGGTTGGGGCTTCTCACTACTACGATAGAGCCTCGAGAACTGCATAAGGCGATACGGCGAAGAAACCAACGATCAGGATTGTGATCAGGTTCCCTCTCGTCAAGATGTGCAGGGGGAGTCCTCCGGGAAGACCACGCCCTAGCGTACAGCAGCTTCCATAGTGAGCTGAGTGCCATCTTCCTTCAGGAGGCGCTGCAGTATCGACTTGACCTCCTCAAGAGTGACCACCTTAGTGATGCTCGCCATGGACTCAGCTTCTATGTCAGGCAGCGCTGTCGCCAGGAATAGACGGGGTATCTGACTGGTTGATCTCACCACACCCAAGCGCTGAGAAAAGTCACCATACGGCCGCTTTCATCGTCCACTAAGCCCTTCCTACTGACGCGGATAAGTCCCTAGAAGGGCAGACTCTAACGGATGACCCTCACCAAGTAGATATACGAAGAGCATATACGCCCGCGCTAGGGCCCGGAGCCCGCCGGCCCTACTATACATGAGACTCCCCAGAGGCCAATGCTTCGATCGATAGCAGCCCTTCAGCCCGGCGGGCTACAGGCCTGCGGCTGACTTCAGTGAGCGGACCAATATGTTTTCGTTTGACCCAAGATAACATCATAGCTTAGTCGTCATTCCCGTACCAAGCCCATCCCCAGCGTGAACTCACCATGGCAGCAGCTAGACATGCTCCTGTAGGGTCGGCGCCCCTCCTCTCTTCGGACCGCAAGGCCGTCGTCAGCTCCATAGCCATCTAAGTGAATACCAACCATACCACCTCAGAAAGGACTGGACCCGCCATCACTTCGTCGGTCAGCTTCCTGGCCTTTATCGCTTCGACGTACGCTGCGAACCCCGAGCCCTCCGCTGTACTCGAGGACGCCAACCTCCGTAGGGAGACCATCGACGAGCCTACCGCCCGGATCATCCCTCCCTGCCGTATCAACATGACAACCATTAGACTATGGCGAATCTTCCGATCCGTATTAAGCATGCTCAACCCAAGTCAAGTCGTAAAAGAAACTGAGATCTTCACTATCACGCTAATATTGAGCGAGGGCCAACGAGAACGATACATTAATGATCGATCGGCCCTCGCTCCACCAACTGCTATAATTTCGCCGCCACGGCCAGGGGCGTCCCATATCACTATGGTACGACGCTTGCCGGGGCGATCATCCCGGTACGGGTGGAAAACAATATAAATACAACAGAGTGTCATTAGTTCTATCAAGAAGCAATAAGGCGTATATCCACCAGTAAAATCTTGCATTCTTGAACTCACTAGAGATTCCTCAAATCCCGAGCAAGGTACGCTCAATCGATCAGATTCGAGAGCTCGTCTATGCTCTTTGTGGTTGAGGTTAAAAAGCCGATATTGTAATGGTATTGCACTCGGGCTCACTCCCGCTACTACTGCGGCCTCGATTCAACCTGGGCGATTCTCGCGGGGACTGAACATAGAGGACACCGCGTCTTCTCGATCCATCCCGACAGAACGATAGCCGCTGACGAGCCAACATGACCCTAGGGAACTAACGATGATACTAACGATCATCACGACAACAGCACAGCGAGGTAGACGGTTAAAGTGGGCAGTGACAACCACCCGCGGGTAAACGAAAGTGAACCGTCACATACGAACGACTTTTCGATGCTACCTCCCTCTACCAGAGTACTACCGGATCGGACCTCCGCCGACTTCTCCTCCCTCCTGTCGGCACTATCAAGCGTTGGGTTCCGGAAGGGTTCCTCGGTGGAGCCTTCGGACGAGGACACCACCGTCGGGCAATAGTCGCTCATCTCCGAGGATGTCATCTCCCGCAATTCGTGAATAGGAGTCAGAGGCGTGGTATTATAATGCAACCTACACAAGCTATCTTCCTCCCAACTCCTCGGAAAATATTTATCTTACCGCCTACTATGACGACCAAACAACTGCCGTTGTTGTTGGTTGCTACGGTACACCACTCCGCCGTAAAGCGGGGGCCTTCTACACCGGTCACCATGGATGGTAGCGCTGGTAGATGTCGCCCGACTTGACAACGACGCCGGGCTAGCGCTGAGTGAACTCTTTTCGCTACAGTGGGAGCCCACAGGAGAGAAGCAAAAACAGCAGCATGGGCGGCAGCAGCCCACCGTCTTGGATGATGGGCAAGTATGTACCCTACGGAATATCAACTTTTTGGGACGGCCTACAATCGACCTAAGATTCCTAAAGATACGCCAGCAGCAGTGTAGTACCAGAGTAAAGTGACTTGTCGTCCTCGCTGTTCTCTCCGTGACAGTCCACGCAAACCAGACTTGCAGCACAGCCCATGATCGGAGACTTCAACTCACCACCGCAGGGCAATCAAACGGAACAGACCAAACAAACCTGCGAACCTTGACAAACTCACTTGGTCGAGAGGATCGTTCGGCAGCCTCTCCGCCTCCCAACCCCGGTTCAATTCTCACACTTGTCGGATCCATCCACGGCAAACCCGCCCTTACCCGCCCCCCCCACTGAAATGGTGGCGCGTCGAACCAGATGCATTGGACACAACTCTCGGAGACTCCAGGGGAAATGCTGTACTCACTCGGTCCACCACTACAGCGGCAACAACGGCGAAGACGGATGGGCCGCCTCCCATCCATCATGCTATTGCCCTGCTGATGGACCCCTCTTGCCAGAACGATGAGAATGATCAGCAGTCTACTCCGTCATCTATCTTACAACACACCCGCAGTAGCACAATCGGGAGCCTTCACCTCCTCCTCCTTCTTGCAGGACTCCGACCAGACTGCTAGGCTAATATATCATCATTAAAGTTCAGTATTATTGTGATGGTTGTTGCTGATGCACTTCTCGACCGCTTGGCCGAATGAGAGCAAGCCAGTAAGTTGCAGGGAACGCAACCGCTGACGAGGATGATGATCACCATCCTTACAAAATAGTTCCTGGAAGGGTTGCAGTGGAGGGAATGGGTAGTAGTAGGGGCACATGATTATATACAACAGTAGTTAACGAATAGATTTCAAAAGTGATTATGATGAAGGGGGAGATGCTTCTATTATACGAATGATTACGACGACGAAGGGACTCAAAAAAAGGAAATGTGACGACGAATACTGTATGAAGGGGAAAGGGTGGACGATGCCTGTAACGGCGGTATCTCAGAAAGGCGGCAAGCAGTAGGCCTGTCGTGGTAGTAGTAGTACGAGCATTATACATGCTGCGAGTATGGGATAGGTTAGATGAGCATACTTGTAGTAGAGGGGCCAGTAGCAGCAGCAGAGACAGGAGCAGCGGCTAGGGGCCGTAGATCTCCCTGTACACCGTTCCGATATACGGGAGAAAAGGACGCTCTTACCAACGAGAAACAGTCGAGGAGCTCCACACCAAGATTGAAAGTACAATGACTCCTAGTGGTGACAACGGGGCGTGTTCCGTATCGAACCAAAGAAAATGAGACTAGGGGACCATACGGATAGCCAACGACGACGACGCTGTTACTCGCAGGAGAAAGATGGAGTACTACAAGTTGTAGTCTACAGCCCTATCGAATAGCTGTTGTTGTTGAAATACGAAGGGCGATAGTTGAGGCAAGAATGTCACAAGAAAAATCATAAGCTGCTGCCGCTGCTCTACTTGGAGCTCACTTGCATGCACGCGCGTACCTGTCTTACCACATTTGGCGATGAAGGACAATCAGAACCCCGTACTACCATGCATCGTCGAACCATCATACGAATGTCCGATTCGTCCACGAGGCTGAGGTTAGGAAGACTACACATTTCTCTAGCCTTGAGATATGCCGGATCACATCGTGCCTAGAACGCCAATATGTTGCCATATCCGATCCCTCACTCTACCGAGTAAGCTTTCGATAGCACCCAGACAGTGATGAGGTCTGTGTTTACTTGAGGCTCCCTTTCGCATCTTTCATTCGTACACGCTGTCTTCTTCCATCTGGACTCCTCAGAATATTTCGCTCGTTTGTAATGAATATGAGATTCCCCTCCAACAACACCGTACAAGCAGCTGACGATCGGGAGCAGCAGTACGTTCTCTCGATCGCTATCGTAAAGCCATTCTCACGCCTCAGTTCATCTTCTCGCCGTCCGCGTGTAGCCCATCGCCCTTCCTACCGATATGTCGGTGGCCGTAGCAGCAGTACCACTAGTGTCGGTGGTATTAGACTACCGACCGTCCCCGAGACCAGCCCAGTCGTCATGCCGGACATCCGGACTCGCCACGCCGGCATCTGTGATGATGATTGGTAATGTTACGGTATGACTAAATATCTCAATATTTTCTCTTTCCGGAACTGCGCCGCGTGCAAGAGAAACAGAATTAGTCTAGCCCAAGGATTTGAACCTGGATCTCGGGGAGAAGGCATAACTCCATGACCAGCTACACTAAAAATAAGACCGCTAGACAAATGATCTCAGCGCCGGCTGCGGGAGTAGCGTGCAGTAACAATGATTAGAATCAAATCGCATATATTCATCAACGTAGGAACAACCCTGCGAATTTGTTAGCTGGAGACTTCCCGTGCTACCGACCGTGGGGCGGCCTGTGGCAGCAAGACACTCCTGCTTCTCAGTGTCGTCTGTGAATCCGAAGATCCGGGTCTGTGGTCCTGTAGATGAGAAACTCTGGGCCGTTGGCGCGAGATAAGGGACTAGCTAGAAGCTTAGAGCAAATGGCCTGGTCTGCAACACGTTCCTAGGCCACAGTCGACTTCGACTTCGCGTCGGGCAATTCTCAAACAGCTCCTCTGGTGTGTAGGAGTTCATAGTCCGATGCCCGTCCCGGCTCAGTTCGACTGTAACCGACGTGCTCATACTTTGGGGCCTTTTCGAACTTTATTGTCGAGCCTATGATGACTCCGTTCGTATGCGGGACCGCTAGTTCTTGGGTTAAGCTAACGTCATAGTAGTCTGCAAGTATGCGCACTCGCATCTTTCGCGAACGCCGTTTGACGAAGTCCAATGAATTGAACGACTATGAAAGCTTTACTCATCTGCACACACCGTCGGAGTGACACCGATAGTGATTATGAAATGGTTGTCGGAAGGCCTCCTTCAGGAAGTCCATTCGAGCTGACCAATTACCTTGCGGATTCGTTAGAGTCATCCTGGAGCAGCATCGTTCATCTCCCCCTTCCGTAGCTGCCCATTTACAATGCTTCCTGTCTCGCGTCGTCTCCTCCCCGTCACTGGTGCTCTCTTCAGAGCGGCTGCAGCTACCCCGAGGTTTCATTTCAGCTCGACACCGAGCTTCGTGGCAAATCCCACACTAGCTCGAGGAAGGGCTTTTGCTACCACTTCGACTACTGAAGGCAGTGACCCGGTACGGACCTCGCCTGCTCGTCCTCCGACGCTTGAAGAAAACGCAAGTAGATTCATTATCTCTTATTTGTTCAGGATTTCGCTCCCCAAGTCGAAGGTTGAGCCGACGGAAGACGTAAGCCCTGCCTTCCAGCCTGCCCTGTCCAGTCGCGCATCTCTGTAGGTCCAGGACAAGATCAACAAACTCGTCCATGACAATCGTGTTGTGCTTTTCATGAAGGGCTCTCCAGCAGCGCCCAAGTGTGGCTTCTCCAAGGCAGTGGTACTAATATTGCAGCTGTTCCTCCTCCTCTCGGGTCATTGCCACTTCTCCTCAGTGTGCCGTCCTCAGCGCTGAAGGCCTCAACGATTTCACCTACGTCGATGTTTTGAAGTCGGACGCCGTGAGGGAAGGTATTACCACTACGCATTTCTCGTTCGGTATCCCATGGTTTCTTCCTAAATGAGTACCGTACTTTCAACACATCGTGATGTGGTACTCACCAAAGCATGCAGCACTAGTGTCTTGGATAGGGACGATGGTCACGTTGCGGTTTCGGACCTCTGTTGTAGTCTTGTTATCATCTGAGCCTTCCTCACAGGTATTAAGAAGTATTCGGATTGGCCAACTATCCCCCAGTTGTATGTTGATGGTGAATTCTTAGGAGGCTACGACATAATAGTAATAATACCATCGATCAAGTGAAGTAGTCTGGTATGGATTGATTTCTACCGCGGTCGTGTTCAAAACAGCGCCTCCTTCGGGAGTCCGAAACTAGATCTGTATCTCTCATCGCTCTGACTTCCTCATCATGCTATTTTAGTCCTCCATGTACCGTGAAGGGGAGTTGAAAGAGATGATCGCTGATAAGGGCCTAAAGGGCTCTAAGGAGGAGTAAACACCAGCGGACACTCGTTCTAATTTATTCATAGTTTCGCCTAATGTTCTCGCTTGTGTTCCACTCATTTTCAATACCAACTTTTTCAACGCAAAAACTTCATGGAAATCTTTCACACGGTAAATGTAGCGCATAGCAATCGAATAATGTGCAAATGGAGACATCAACTTTGGGAATATCAGAACGCTGCGGAATACCTACAGGGATGATGGGCCTAGTAGTAGTGGTGGAGGTATTGGGCTATTACCAAGTACGCGTCTTGAGGAATATCCACAGCCATGGCAGCAGACCCGCCACTAGAAGTATCACCGTGATGGCCGAGAACGAACGGGAATAGAGTTCTTCTGGAGTGTAGAAAACACTCATCGTAGCGGAGGATATCAGAAGGGCACCTGGGAGGAGGTCTGTCACCATCACGGGAGGGGGCAGGGCTTACCAACTAGAAGTGTTCCTCTCATAGATGAGTACACCAAGGGCAGATGATGGTCCCCGAAGAGGTCTACGCATAAGGGTGGAGTGAGGGCCCACATACCGCCGAAACAGAACCCCAATCATTGGCCCGCAGATGAACAGGTTCCTTACGGTGGTAGACCTCGATAGTAACTGAGGGGAGGTTAGCAGAAAATGTCTGGGGGTAGGATACTACTGTGAATGCGGCAGCCATGGTGATGATGAGAATGATCACGTAGCCCGGTCTGGGCAAGAGCCTCGACCTATCAGCCACCCACCCGGTGAGAACTCTGGAGGCAGCGCTGGTGGCGGTGACGACCGTTAGAAGAGCTCCTACTACACGGCTTCTATCGGGGATATCCGAGGGGATGAGTTGGGCTTGATTGTTGATGAAGGCCAGTCCACCACCGAAGGCAGCTGATAGGCCGACGAACGCCGCCCAGAAGAGGGCACTCTTGAGCGGAGCGGTGCCGATGTAGTAGTAGGAGTTGCTGGTCCTCGGTGCCGGGGAGATCGAGGTGTACTCAGTGGGGCTGAGATGACGCTCGGCACGGACTGGGAGCGCTATCATGAGGGCGAATAGTGATACCACCATCAGCAGACTCAGCCACTTGGGGACGCCAAGGAAGAAGTCAACCAGCTGTAGAAGGGCCAAGGTGAGTCCAAGAACATTGACCTGACTGAAGATGTGGTCGCAGACAGCCGCGCTTGGGCATGGGGTTGGGGTCGAAGGCAACAAGGAGGCTGGCAAGGGGGATGATGAGAAGGACCATGAATACCACCAGCAGCAGGAAGGTCAGAGGGCTGCCCTCGGCGCCGTGCAACGTGACGAAGAGCAAGGTTACGGTAGGGGCGGCAAGGCCGAAGATACACTTAGTGATGCCAGTGACCTGTCCTTTAGCAGAGGGATAGTTGGTAGTGTTGGCGGTGACTCCGATACAGTCCAGCCAGCCCGACCCATGCCCCATAATGAAAGCCAGTACGTAGGCTACCAGTCACAAGGCCTAGGTCCCCAAGGAGGCTCTGGACTGACTCAGAAGTTGAGATCGTATACATCCCAACGTACCTGAATCGACCTTGGATACCCTAGTCATTGTCGTCCAGCCTGTTCCTTACCCTACAGTGATCAGCCCACCAGCGGCTAGTATGGCGGTCCTGAGCCCCAGCTTGGTGATACAGAGCCCCGCCGGAGCCACTAGTCCCCCACCAACATTGAGGAGGGCGGGCACCTACTACAGTGCGGTTTACGTCGGGCGCGCCGTTGTTGATCATGAACTCACCAGCGTGAGTTGAGACCGACTCATCCCTAGTGCGGTCATCAAAGCGTCGCTATATAGAGGAAAGCAGTATCCCACCCCAGCCAGGAGGACTAGGATGAAACTCATGCTCAGAGATCTCCATCGAGACGATCTTGTTATGAGTACTGAGGAGTCATCCACCATCAGGGTGATAAAAAACTTCGCTCCGCTCAGAGTTTTCTCCTTTTCCCCAGCAATTCACTTGGTAGTTGTCAACTAAACAGCTCAAATAAATAGCCGATTGAAACGCTAGGCAAATAGGGACACTCCGCAGTTGTAGTGATGCTGAGCACGAGGACGAACAACCTTTACAACAGATCCAGCCCAGCGGAGGCAGCGTCCTGACCAACACACCGCGGTCGACGACGACGAGAAAACAGGGAGGTGGCGGGCTTACTGATGATGACTCGTGATGGTACTCATGCTGCGCCGACTCGACAAGAATGCCGTCCTGAGGATGAAATGGGACACAGAGACGGGAGGGCGAAGCGGCTTACCGTCCCTGGAGAGGACACACTTTCTGAGTCGGGAGCAGCAGCAACAACAGCAGGAGATGTAGGAGACCCCTGAAGAAATCCAGGATGCAGGGGTAGAACCAGGGACCTTTGGATTATGAAAGCATTCGTACCTCCCGCACAGGTGTATCGACAACTGGGGCAGGAGTGGCCTCACGCTCCGAAGGTGAACTATCGTTCACGGGCAGCAAGCTGGATGGTGCTGAAGATCCAGTCCTGACACATGGTGAGGATCCCAAGGTCGATCTGGGCAAGATACAAAACAGCTCAGGATGGTAACTACCAGCCCATCTTAGCATAGAGTCCGTCTTCACTCTGTGACATCTCTGCCGCGACATCGACATCTAGTAAGTTCTTTTCCTCCTGATAACGGGTCGCAGGCACAGCCGCGATAGCTGCCTTGGACCCCTCCCTAACACAGGACACGTCACTCCCCAACCAAGTCCCTCAGTCGTCTACCTCTTCCTCTCAGCCGCCAAGGTGCTGCTCATCTCAGCGAAGAGCTTATTCTGATAACTCTCATTACGAGGGTCGGCAAGGCTAGATGCCAGCTGAACAACAATGCCATGGAATATACACTCGCTCAGATTCGAACCCACGCCCTCTCGATACATAACCACACGAACTACCACTCCGGTACTGATGCCTACCTGTGTATTCACGCTGGTAAGATCCTCTCGCCAGCTCTCGAACAGGTCACTATCCTTGTTAACCAATTTCGAGGGGCAGTATCTAGTCAACACGAGAATACAGTACTAAGCCCGAAGGCCCAGATCAGCCCCATCCAGTATTACGTTCTGGCGAAAAAGACCGCCTCTGGCAGCCGATGAGAGTCCACAAGGATATCCACACAACCCTCAGCATCACCAAGCAGCAAAGAGGCAGAGAAGGCGACGTTCCACATCTCTGAAACCACAAAAAATGACATCCTCCATCGCTTCGCTCCGCTAATATATGTTACCCTTTTCTCTGGCCATCGACGCTACCTTCTCCAGCAAAGATCGGTCAGCCGTGGCTTGGGCGATAAGCATAAGTCCAGCGACATCACAGCCTTGCGAGTAGCAGGTGGTCGCCAAGTTGATATCACCCTAAGACACTCAGTGATGGGGACACGTCATACGCTCAAAGCAACTCCAGACTACAGTAAGGATGACCCCAATCACTTTAATCAACATGCGTTCAGAAAGGAGTGGTATCGATAATAAGCAAGTACGAACGGAGGTAGTATTACCTGCTTCAAGGCCTGGTCGCCGACCTGCTTCCACTTAGAATAGTTGATACTCCTATCAGCACCAGCTGGCAACTGGGCAGTGAGCTCGCCCACTATTTCTCCAGCCAGCTGCAAGTCGCCAAGATTGAGTGCCAAGTCCAACCTGCCAGTCCATATCATCACTCCTGGCTGAGACGATAGACCGCCCTACTTGTGGTCCTTATCGGTGGTGATCTCGAGCGCTTCTCTGACATGACCCTGACCCTCGAGGAAGCGGGCCACCTTGTTGTGGAGGGACTCGGGGATGGCTGAAGAGAGCGACCATTAGAATAGCCGGTAAGGTCGTTACTCGACTCACCTGCGAAACATTGCTCCGCGGCTGCGAAGTCCTGTCTGACCACAGCACTCTCGTATTGGATCAACGCCAAGCTCAACCTGAATGACGACGGTGTCGATCTCTCTCAGGATTAACCAAAGGAGTGGTATGAAAACTTGCTCACATGTAGACTATACCTACCCGTAAGAGATGACATTATAGTCCCTGTCCATGCAGTAGACCTTGCCATGTTCCGGCATGTATCCCAACACATACAACGGCCTGATGACCACCATCACCCTCTCTCTCCAAACCTCTCCCTTGTCGATCCCCTCACCTGTCAGTGTGGGCGATGACCTCAGTCTGGCCAGCGATCAGACAGCACAGCTTCTGGTTGGACGATATGTAGACGAAGGAGTCATCGCCACACCAAGTGCCCGACATAACCTTCTCGTTAGGTAACTAACAATTCCACAATCATCGTCAGCTGTCGTCCAGCGACCCACCTCGTAGGTGGGGTCGAAGGCTATCTCCAGGCCCTCATCGTCAAGGTCAGCTCCTCCCGCTATGGCTGCTACCACCGAATCCTTGTCATAGCGCAGGACCTGAGCAAATCGGAATCACGTCCACGAGGGTGATGAAGGCAATTACGAAGGCTCCGTCCTCCTCAGTAGCCAAAACCACGAAGTCACCGGAGTCGCTCCAGATGACGGCGGTGGGTACGACGTCGATTCTTCTGATGAGTCTACTGCTGCTCCAATCATAGAAGCATACGAAGTCAGAGGTCTTCACACAGAGCAAATAACCTGCAGTAAAACAACACCTGCGAGGGTCGAACCCGAGACCTCCATCATGTTACCTCCGAAGATCTCATCAACAGGGAACGGTGGCTTGAATGAGGTCTCCTCGACGAAGTCTTTGTAGATAGTGATTCTTCCCGAGGCCTCTCGAGTGGCGTAATAAGTGCCCGAGGCCGCACCGCTGGCTGCCCACACAAACTCGCAGCCACTGCCAAACGCCTTGTTCCGCAGCGCCTGACCAAGCCACCATTCAAAAGGACGTGATGACCAGTGGTGCTACGGTATACCTGCGCGGTGAAGACGATCCACTCATCATCACCACAGACAGCGAACAGCCTGCCATTGGGGTGATGACAGATGGTCTGTGGGAAGACCTCAGTGGAACCCCATGTCTTTGACCGACAGCGGGACCATCTCGCCATCTCCCAGAGTATCTGCACAAGGCCGTCCAGGCTCTACCTCAGAGCAACATGGCAGTACCAAGAACATGATCATCGACTTGGCGAAGGTTGGCGGTCTGTATCTCGTTGCCTCTAGCCCATACAATCTTGCCTCCAGCATGCATGGATACTACCGGTTCCTCCGAGCCCCAGCTGTATCACCATAGTACCTGCGGAAACCCCCTTCCGGACCCCACTGGAGTTCACCATTATTACCTTCGTCGAACCCAAGGGCGACATCATTAGTGCCCGGGAGACAGGCGATGCTCCAAAGCCTCTCCAGCAGGTAATTGAGTGTCGTCTCTAGACGGTACCTGCCACACGAGCACCTCCCGACTGAGGACTCGGGCCACAGCTTACGTAGTGGCGTGCCAGATCCTGCAAGTACCATCCTCGCTGCCTGAGAGAATGACCGGTAGGGTCGGATGGAAGAGAACCGACGAGATATTGGCAGTGTGACCGCTCAGGACCTGAAGATGCGATGATGATGATCAGCAGCCATCAACCATACTGGCGAGGCCCACCTGGAGACACTGCCTCGTCTGATAGTCCCAAACACGCACGGTCTTATCGTCGCCACCGGACACTAAATACCTAATGCACAGAAGACCCGTTAGACCTCTACTAGCCGCAGATTCGCCTCGCGCCCGGTGATCGGTTTTAATTACGGTTTATCCTTGGAAGGGCTGTACTCGATGCAGTTGACTCCTCTCGTATGTCCAGTCAAAGAGAAATGTGGTGTAGTAGAGCCACTGGTAACACCCCATACCTAATACCACAACAACGTGAACTCATACAACAATCCACCATGATACTACCTTGATGGACCGATCCAAACTAGCCGAGGCGAAGATATTCATATCCTTTGGATTCCACTGCACCATCATAACATAGTGAGCATGTCCCTGACAGTAACAGTAGAATGACGAACCGCGTTTGGGTTGAGACTTGACCAACCTCGTAGGTGGCAACACAAGCCCAGTTCTTATCCCAGTCCCACAGCTTGATGGTCATATCATCGGAACAGGAGAGAACATAGGGCAAGGTGGAATGGACGGCGATGTATCGGATGTAGTCACCATGGGCTTCGATGGTCTAAAAAGATATCCTCCTATCGCCAGGAAGAGTCCCGAAAGGTAAAAACTAACCTTTATTTTCTCCAGTGTATTCTGGTTGTACACTCGAAGATTCATATCATCAGATCCCGCTATTATCCACTGCTTCCTCGGGATGAACTTGGCACACCGCACCTACATTACCATCAGCCATACCATAAAAACCGCAACTCTCGGATCGATTCCTCACCGGCAAAGGTGCTGACACTTCAACCTGCTTCACCAAGGCCTGAGTCTTGTAGTCCCATATGAACAGATTGCCAGAGTACATGGCGCTGAGTACCTGACGATGGGGTACCGTAGAGATCCCTGGTCAGCCTTGCTATGGTAGTACCCAGGGGAGATCAGGGCTTGGATGGAAGTCCACCGACTTGACTCGATCCGACCGAGCGTTCATCTTCTTTTTGATATCCAAACGCAGCGGCATGACGATAAGGGGTTGATAAAAATGGTCAACCGCCGGCTCAGGACGCGAGAAAAAACTGATGCGATACTTCTGTCACGCAGTGCTGCTACAAGAATACCAAAAGACGTGTATAAGAATGCTCTCTCTGCCTTACCCCGGGCCTGCTTGCACCCATGCTGGCTACACTACCCTATGCTTCCATACACTTGACTGGCCCGAGCGTGGCTGCGTACTGGAGGTGGGGACTACCTCCCACGGCGTCCTTTATACCTCAATCATCATCCTGGTCTCATCGTGTAAATGTGGCACTGTTTTCTCATAGAGGATGGCGAAAAATTGATGATAGACGAAATTTCCGAAATTAGATTTTCATTTTTCTATCGACTATTGTTATGTTTGCCAATGCCGTTGTGATGAACATCAGATGGAGCATCGAATTGAAAACCAGAAGTTCAATAGTCAGCGCCACAAGAATATCTAAAAACGATTATACACTAGTGCATTGGGTTGCGGAAATCAAGCGATTTCTCCGGAGTAATTTACACATTTGTGACGTTTTTACGCATTTCTTACATCGGCGCAACTCCATATCTCGCGCGCTACCATCGTCGAGACAAGGTGAGCCTCCGGGACTGTTTGGGAGGGGTGAAATGGTCCTCGCAGATGAAGAAGAGGCACCGAGTTCAACTATTCGGTAACATAGTCGACTCCAAAGGGACGGGCGATGAGCAAACACCGTAGAAAAAACGAGAAAGCCGCTGCCAGGGCCCAGCATACGTGAAGTCAGGTTTCAATTCCGGCATCGCGCTGCCGACGGTGAAGTCACTGAAGGCCACATACCGGTGGGGTTCCGGTCGATTCTTCCTACTGAATCCGGCTCCAACCTTTACCTCACAGTAAGGGAAGGCCGCAAAGTGACACGCCCCGAGTAGGAGCGCGCGATAGTAGCAAAGAACGCTCGACATGATGCACAACAGATACTCAGTGAGTTGGCAGAGTCTGGAGAATGTCATAGCAGAGTTTAGTCCTTCTCTCGACGAGACGTGGATGAGGGTCGTCGGGTGGGTGAATCACACATACAGGCGGACTCGAGCGTCCTTCGTGCTGCTCTAAGATACTTGGAAAAGAAAGGTTTGGTATCCTTGGCTGAGCTTGAGTACCTCGACGCCGATCCTTTCGTTCTGTTCGGAATTGACGACCCAGTAACACAGAAGGCACTTCGACGCTTACAAAATCAGGTTGTCCTTCACTGCACCACCGGAGACACCCCTAGTGAGTGTTGCTCTTGCACTCCCCTTTTTGAGCTCGACCTCTGCCAGGTGAAGAGGAGTGGATGCGCTACCTCTGCATGGACCCTCTGGCTGATGCTGACCACAAGTAGAGTTCAAGGTCCGATCATCACCATGCTACTGCCGCGTCCTCAGGTGGGTGATAGAGGCCTTCGCCGAAGCGGAGCTGCCAACACCATGGACCAGCTATAAAGGAATCGGCAGCATCGTTTGCTTCACAAACCCCGAGACGAGGGTACCGAGATGGTTGGCTTCCCATCGTATAAAAGTAAGCTGCCGTTCAGGTCACTACTTGGCAGCACCCAATGCATGACTATTTTCGACAACTCTTGTCCTATTGCAAGTCGGCTGAGGACCTCGAGGATGTAGGGCATGATGCGGGGCGTGAGGATCGAACCTGTGCCTCCCCAGATCTTGAAAATTCGGGTTCACCGCCTCTTGTGGAGCTACGAGTTCATCCACTCGCATCCAGGAGCAGAAGCAGAGCCGCTCATCAGCCCTTCGCAATTGCGGAAACTGGGGACTATTTTCGGCGTCGACCTTTCAAAGGAAGGGCATCTCGTAAGCACAACGTCTCCATCCAGGTCGTCCAAGCAAGGTGTCTCGCACAGGTGAGGGTCCTCAAAAGATTCCTCAAGATCTTCGCTGAAGAATACCAACAAAGGAACGATATATCCAAATCACAGTATGTGGAAGAACTGCTTCATCTTTCCGCGGGGGAAGTGGTCTCGCAGGGTCATCATCTGTGTCGACACTCTTTCCACCGAGACTGAGCGCTGGGAGGTTCTCAAGGATAATTGGGAAGACGTAGGGAAACTCTAAGATCAGCAGATGCAGCAACATCATTGAGATCAGGCCCTCAGCGGTGGCCGAAATCACAATATAGACATACCAGCGTTGGCGAATGGTGAAGTGGCCTGCGTTGAGTGTCCTGATAAACCTGCGTTATCGTAAGCTCCTGTCGTTCGATCGGCATTCCCGCAGCAAGCTTCGCATAGGTACTGCCTCGAGTGTCGAGACCATACCTGCCTTGATTGCTTCAACAAGCTGCATCGGAAGGGACACCGTAGTCGGCATGCAGTGTTCAAACTCGTTCGTTGCAGCCTTTGTGAATCCATGCCGGCCAGGCTGCGGTAAGACACTCCTTCGAATGCCGGTAGAAGACTTTTTCTCCTTACTTTCCTTCAGATGCCAAGTTACCAGCAAATCATTCTGTCACGACTGTTACGCCATGAAGCACATTCATGTGAGCAGCCTTCTCAGCCGTGCTCCTTCCGACTAGATCGTCCCCTTAAACGCAGACCCTCTCTGCGCTCGAGAAAGAGATGCGACCGACATTGATAGACTATGTTTCACTCAAGGCCGACGTTCTGGGGAAAGCTTCTCAGGGTGATGTTGAACTCACTGAAACCGGGCGCTCTAGCTGAACGACAAGTGAGGAGATCCTTCCTCCCCGCCAGTCCGTCACTTCCGTGTGATTCAGTATAACGCTGGCACGTTGGGTATTCGTCGATCGAAGCGAAGCGTCGATAATACTGATCGAGACGGTAAAGGCGTTCTCCTTATGGATACGTCTCGATCTGATGATGATGAAGAAGATTTACTGACATCTTCAATATTGGGTACGACGTTACTGCCGCGGCGGCAGTGCCGCCGTTCTCGCGCCTTTGTGAGTGGAGTATTTCTCATCAGGCTCTCACTGGCATCCCTTCTACGACTCCACCGGTATAATGTATTACTACAACTTCTCCACCGGGGAGAAGATGCGACGATCCCCTGTGGACACCAGCGCCCCTGGCAAAGGCGATGATGATGAAACCAATGACGATGATGATAGTGATGATGATGATGATGAATCTTCGTCACAGGGAATTGCGGCTGTTGTGTGATTTTGCAGCATGCTCCTTTGAGTCAATGATCGTGCGAGTGCAAGTAAACCAATGAGGAGGAGGGTCAGAAATTATTTCTCAGAATAATAACAATCGTCATCCAAGAAAGACATCCGCCTTGTCGCTCACAATCTCTCACGGATTACAAGTTGCTGGACGCCTATCTATATTACTGAGTTCGAGACCGTCATTTGCCGATACACGCCGAGCTTGACGCCATTCCGTAAACCAAGGAAAACCTGCTACAAGAAGCAGAGAAACGATTTTCTGATTCATCCTCACTGATTTGGGCTTGATCGGACGATCTGATCCTGATCGGACCTCAGCGATGGCTTGATTTCCGAGCGTTACTGATTTTCAGCGTCTTTTGAGATTATGAAGTAATATGCATGTTGTCACGAAATCTTAGAAATCCCACTGATGATGGATTATTATCACTTCTAATTGAGAACTCTCCCCAGGAATGTAAAGTACCGGTACGATAAGAACAATGTGCTTTACTCGTTTGATGATAGGGGTAACGTTTTGCGGCGACCGCAGAATCGCTTGGGAGTCCCAACCTGAGACAGGTCTTCGTTACCTTAGCTGTCTTGTTAAATAATAGCTGGTCGCAAATACTGTCCAACAAAATGACTGCTTCGACGCCGTCTGGGAGCCGTTATCGATAATCCTCCGCTGTTCTTGGACTCGAAAAGTCCCTACTGGTTGCACGACTTCCTTCAAAAGGAAGCTGCTGTTTGGCTTGAAAATTTCAAGAGGCAATTGCCGCCTCGAGGCTTCCAGTTTGGTACGAAATAATTCGGTACTACCGAGATATCAAATCATACACGGAAGGGCGACAGCGACCACAGAGGGAGGACGTGGTAGCTGTGGTTGGAGAGCACCCATGGAGCTGTTCTTCGGCGCAGGGCTACGGCTCTCAGAGTGTGAGACTCACACGGTCTTGAGGGGTCCCTAAAAGGTTAACTGTTCCCTCCATCGTAACTGGCACGTGGCCGTATTGAGGAATGTTCATTCAGATTCGAGCCAGAAGAGGGGGAACGCCGAGGCAGAGAGAACCCCGATAGAGGCTTCGCACTGAACACATCACAGTCATCTGACACCAACAGCGTAACATCATGTAGTGGTTGCATAGCCTAACATATTATGGGCCTACCTCAGCTATACGAGACTCTGTGTAGTTGTATCTTAACGGTGGACATAGTGAGACCTCCAGCCTGTCCAATAGGATCTATTCTGTTGAACTTCAAATAACAATCGCTACCCCTGCGGTACCACAAATACGGAAAGATGTTGGCGGAATAGACCGGGCTCTGATACATGCTTGGAGGATGGGGATGTCGAGTGAATGGACGTCGCCAGGGAGATCGAGTTGAAAGCAGCCGTCGTCGTCCGGCACCGCCACCGCGTCGTGGAAGTACAGTGGCTCCTCATAATTACACAGGTTGAAGACCAGCTTTACCCAAAGACGATCGGGATCCGGCTCAGTTTCGACGGACATGGCGACTTCCTTCACGCTGTCGAGTCCAGTGGCGTCTGTCTCATAAGCACCATCGCGTATCTCAGTTGATAGAGATGACCTATCATCCCCCTCATAAGGATACCTCTCAGCAACTCTTGTAGGGTCTAATGGAAGCGGCGAGTTGGCGGCGGGTGGTCGTGAGCCGACTGAAGGCACATTAGGGCCTGTAGTCTGATGAGCTTCGATGCCGAACACTCCAGGGAGTTGATGCTCGTCCAAACCAGATGTAGACCGCCTACCGCCTGACTCGCGACGATGCCCATCAAAGCCTGGTGCCAAGTCCATTATTTGATCAGGGAATGACGCGAAGACAGCTCCTGGTGGGTCAAATAAAGATTCCAGCAAATCCTCGTTTGAGCTCGAATACTCTTTGTCGCTACTTTCGGGGCTACCGTCGTCACCATGATCATCATCAGTCTCTTTTGCGATCACTTCATAAACTACAGACGGATTAGACACTCCTTTGTCCTCTCCCATATCATCATTTTCATGTACGCCTTCTGTCATGGCTCCCACTTGAGGAAACGGTGAATGCGCGACGTCCGGTGGCTTTATTGGCAAAATGGAGAAACCTCCAGGAGAGCGTGAAACTTGTTCAGGTCGTGCTATATTGGACATCCCAACGTCAGTGGGATTTTCCTTCAAGCTCCTCGCTGATGGTCGTCTCATCTTTCTTGAGCCGTTTACTTGATGGTGCCGTTGGGGGGGCAGAACGCTTCCTTCTACTCACTGGAATAGCCCCTTTCGAAGGCTCTACCACACCTCGTTGATCATACCATGATGGCGGCGGCATAGGGTTAGGAGACAATAGGAAGCCGTAATCAGGAGATTGCCAACCCCTGGGTCCATTCTTTCCCATACCAACAATGAAGCCGTCGTATCTTACGCAAATGATGAGCTGCATGGACGATTTACTTGGTAGTGGTCTACCCTTGCTCAGAAACATGGTCAAGTCTTCGACGAAGTGGTTTACTGCTTTCTTACGTTGCGGGTGTAAGCATCTTGGGGGCCTACCGACTTCGATCAAGCCACACTTTTGCAAGGAGCGGACAGAATCACCGCCATACCAGACTAAGTCCACCTCGTGACTACTAATAGACCACTGGCCGTCCGGTGACGCAGAGTCTAAGCCGCGAGCAGTGAAACTAGCTACCGCACCATCGCCATCCATACTGATCAGCATCTTGAAGTCCGTCAGGTCGGGGAGTGGGGGGCTCACGATACTCCCGTGTACTTCAATCGCCGTGTACGTCTCAGCTGGGAGGCTAACCGCCTGTACACGTTCCCTACCACCATCCCTCCTGATTCGATCTTCGGCTTCATCGAAGAGTATAGTATGGATGTGATCGTCCGTGCTCTTGGTCGCCCCTGATGCCCCAGACACGGCCGCCATATCCGCCGATTGTTGTCGCTCCAGCAGAATACCGTATTCAGTGAAGTTCCACTGTTTCAGTACATTTCCTTTAATACCAACAATAATCCCTAGCTCAGTATCGCAAACGATGATGTTCCTCGGAGATTTCGCCGATGACGGAGTCTGCAAGTAAAGCCTGAGCCCACTAAAGAGTTTATTACTAAATTGATGGAGTAGAGTAGTGGTTCCAGAGGAGCCATGAAAGCACTTGGGTTGCCTTCGGATTGACAAGGACCCGAATCGTCTCAAAGAACGCACGGTGCGGGGCTCGTACCATGCCAATCGAACCTCTCCGCGACTATCAATTGCCCACGGTGTTCTGTTGCTTGAAAGTTCGTCATGCAAGCCTTCCGCGTGGAATTTGGCTACCTGGCCATGCAAACCGTCGGTAACCACCATGTCGAAGGCAGTAAGCCTGGGAAGCTCGGGGCATATGACGTTCCCATCCTGTATAACCGCGCTGTACTTCCCCGCGGGGAGGCTCGAAGGTTTAACATATGGCGAGTCGGCCCGCATTTCGCTGTCGGCGGTTGCATACACTGTGCCCGCAAGGGAACAATACAGAAGAAGAGATGCTTTCATTGTTAAGGGCCGCACAAGACTTCCTGCAACTAGACTACCAACCCGGAAATGACACTTTTGGAGCTACTCAGGGGCGATGTCGATTCGAAATTCCAATTTGGAATAGTGGCCAAATTATCAGCAGCGCGCCCAGTTGGAACACTCGAAAAGTTTTCCGGGTGGTGGTGGTGGTGATAGCCGGGTAAATCGAAACGGAATGGCGAAGATTCAAAGAAAGATAAAAATTCACAAGGAAGACAACCAAAAGTCTCCATTCTTCGACGAAAATAACTTCCCTGTGATGAGTTTGTATGTACCCGGCCTCTGTTTTCTCCCCTGTCCGGACTTGATATGGCCAGTGTTGTGCTGAGTCCTTGAGGGACCCACTTCTTCTCTCTCAATACTTTGATATTATCAAAGTACCTTGAGCGACAAGAAGTTCTTATCAAGAACGTGAGGCGAGTGCTGAGACTGCCTTAGAATGGCGAACTTCCTTAAATCTTCTTCTCGCGTTGTCATTATCTGATATCACGGGCACTGGAAATCCCTGCTCTCCGCATATCCTCATCGGATTTGAACCGAGTTCAACTCGGTGCGGAGAACTGTCCACAACCGCTCTCCGCACAACCAGTAAGCAAAAGTCCTCGCTCGCTGGTGTAGGTCTCGCGACAAGTTGCCCGTTTCCCCGCTAGGCTCCGTAACTTTCCGCGCGGGAGAAAAAACATCCCGATGCTTAAAAGCCAATTTAGCTACTATTCCTCAGTTTCCTTCAGGGGGGGAACCCGTGCCAAACGCTCTTAGACTGAGTACGATCGACTTATCGGCTGGGAGTAGGTCGGGGGCTTCGAGCTCAGATCCACCCTGTTTGCATGGGGCTTCATGAAGAATGTGAAGAAGTCTTGAATGAGACTGGTTGGACTCAGTAAAATGTATTGCTTGGAGTTCTGAAGGTGGAGAGACTCTCTACCAACGGGGAGAAACTGAGGTGTTTTCCTGTATCTTCTACAGTCCGTAAAACGTAATCATCACTTGTTATGACTCATAACTTATGAGTGACTATTGAGTGATTGTCATACTATCTTGGCATAGACCCCTCCAGTGCTCTCACGGTGGCTTTGCCGGTACCAAATTTATTTCTTCAGGAGAATTCCGCCCGGGTTTCTTCAGTCTGGATTATGCAGAGCCTCTGCGGTGCGCCGGAAGGAAAGGCAGCTGTCAGTCGACATCGGAGTCTACTGTTTAAACTCAACCCTCAGACTTGACAGAGCAGGTTTTTTACGAGTGAGAGAAATAGTTTTACCATCTACTAAGCTCGCCTGCCTTCGTCAGGACGGATGCGTCATCAAGAGAGGCAGTATGAAATTTTCATGACGAAAGTGATGAAGACGGGTCACCACCGAAGGACGGCGCCGTACGCCAGCCTCGCAATCGCTCAAACTACAACGTTCTCCACTTTGTAACTCTGAGAACTCTGAGCAATCGAGTACAGGTAGACTGGCATGGCTGGCGTGACGCCGCGGCGTCAGGCATATAGGTCAAAGGTTTGTTGCCAGGCCGTAAAGTAAAGATCGCTCATCCCACGGGTATAGGTCTGCCAACAAATCGTCACTCCCCAGCAGTCCAATACCGCGGAGTCCGTGCTTCTTAGCCAACTCGATCTTGCTGACGGCACGTCGTTGGGAGAAGAAGTAGAAGCCGCGCCCTTCTGCGAATATGACCGAACCGTTCCCCTTGGGGTCCGCACCAAGGTCATAGTCTATGACCGGATATAGGATATCACTCATAGATTGCGTCTGAGTATCCTATATCCGAGTTTGGGGTAATCAGCTCGTGCGAGAAGAGTTATCTGCAAAGGAACGAGTCGGTGCTTCCAAACTGAACCATTATGGAACGGCCTAAACGGATAGGAAGGGCGGGAAGCGTAGTTTCAGAGGGAGTTGGTGAGAATCCGCTACTTAAGGTCATGACGAGTGTGTTGAGATCAACGCCTGCCCGCGTGGCGTTATTGATAACCTCCTCAGCAAAACGATCTGTGTTGAAAGTCGAGATCTCTTCAAAGTAGCTCGGTCCGATGGTGACCAAGTAAGTGTCCGCTATCTTCTCCCAATCCGTTATCATTAACTTTCTGCCACTCATGACTTGAAAACCTACAATGCGTCATCGAAAAGCAAGCGCACCTCGATCAGAATGAGGCGAGAAGAATCATTCTCGAGTGCGGAGGTTACAACTCTAACAAAGGCTTACCATAGTGAAGAGAGGAGGCTCAGTTCCTTGATAGCCTTGAAGACTTCTTTAAGAAATGGAATCGAAGCGAACCCTTCGGTTAATAGCTGAAAGCCGTCCACAGGGAAGTCCTTGGTGAACATGGCAGCGCTCTCGAGAAAGGCTGCCTTGCCGAAACTTTCCTCGCCGTATCCTCTCAAGTCGGCCACCATCCAAGAGGGTCCAAGGGGTTATCCCTTATTCCAAGAGGCGTGGCACCTCCTCTTGGCACTACCTCCTCTCTTGTCCGCTCTTAGAGCAGGCTAGGAAGAGGGTAAAGGGTGGTGTCCCTCACCATCTATATAAATTGGTTGTTGATTTGAGGCGACGCAAGTCCTTCAATCAACTTTGTTCGGCCCTCATGCAGTATCTCGATGCTCGCAGGGGTTTGTTGTAGTGCCGGACAGGCACAACTTTTGGTTTTCCGCCTCTGTTTTGTACGAGGCCCACCATTGAATATTTGCTGTGGAAAAAAAATAAAAAAATACATAAATAGCAGCAGCTGGAGCAAGCGTCGGAGGACTGGCGACTGGGACGGTGACCGCGAGGATGGAGGAAGATGCAGAAGAAGTCGGTCGAAGCCTTAGAGCAGGAAGACGTGATGACTAATTCATGTATTGCTCGTTATTAAGGAACGTTTCAATCTGAAGAGGCGTGGTACCCGAAATCTGATGAAATTCGGCTTGCTCTGATGGCGTCTCCTCCGAGCGCGAATGTTCTCACGCCAATGTTCATAAGATAACCGAAATAGCAGTCCCAGGTGTAATTTGCTTCACCGGGGCACACAGTGTAACACGTCGGTGCTTCTTTGATGAACCACGGGTCTTTGATTGCCTTGTAGAGCTGTGGGTGGTTACTGATCGAAGAGCCAAATTCGGCTTTTCCCTGAGAGGTAGCCACGCCCAGGGAGCACAGTGGCAGGAGCTGCAGGATGGTCCTCATGAGTAACGGAGGTTGCGGAACTGCCGAATACGGAGCAGACCGTTGGGTAGGTTATCTAGGGCGCTGCTCTATGGGCCCATAGTATGGGCCAGCAGGAGCTTAGCGCAGCGTGTTTTCCTCAGGTGCGTTGTTTCTTCTGAATCGTGTGACACGGTGACAAGGAACACGATTCGTGTCCCTTGGCGCCATGTCTCTTCTCCGTGACGGCTCATCAGGTCCTATGGTCGACGCATCAACGAGAAAGGATCGGACCCTCAACGCAACCAGCCTCCCATGTCTGTTCTGCCTGGTCTTATGGGTAGCTCGCATAGCAAGGCGGGAAGGGACAAAATTTGTGTCTTTCCCCAAGGACCTGTGTTTCACACGAAGGTCCTCGGCAGAAGTATTCCAGCTCCGCAGAGCATCTCTCTTTGTACCTTCTCGGGGACAGCAAATGATCCAGAGTCTGGGCCCCGGGGTCTCGATTTTGGATTTGGTCTCGGTATGGAGACGATGGTTCGAGGCAATGGTTGGAGGGAGGCATCGTGGCTCCTTGCCTCAGGCATGAATACCGAGTCCAGCCATCATCTTTCTCAATGAGACGTGTCCGTCGCGCCGTTTGCGCCTGTCTGTCGGACGGACTCTGTCCCCCATATTCGCCAGGGGCAAAGCACCACTGCGTTCCTTGGCGAGACAGGCCGAATCCCAGCCCGGGTTCACTGCATGTACACCCAGTATAGATGTAG
The DNA here is from genome assembly GCA_013115135.1 of Perkinsus olseni. Lineage (NCBI taxonomy): Eukaryota > Perkinsozoa > Perkinsida > Perkinsidae > Perkinsus > Perkinsus olseni. The sequence continues at coordinate 33,519 of JABANP010000080.1, read as the reverse complement.
CAATCGTACTATTGAAGTACCAGGGTGGACGACCGTAATACAGTGATACAGTGATACAGCAACGACGGATACGGCATGCAACCAACGCTAGAGACAGCTGATCTTTACACGAAGAAAACAAGCTCAGTCGCTTCTTGCTGCCTCAGGGATTCTCAGCTGCACGCCGAAGCCGGCACATCCCTCCCGCTATTTGGTTGTAGCTAAGGGACTGCCCTGAGCTGACAGGGCAACTTGTCATCGGCGAACAAAGAACTCCTCCCGCTTGGTTTCTATCGTTGTTATCGAGCACCTCCAAGTCCAATACGATAGGCGTATCTGCCAGTGAATGCAACTTGCATTATGCAAGTCACAGACTGTGACTCGCAGGAACTTACATTCGAAAGCTTTCTCAACAACTTAGTCGCTGAGGGACACGACTGCCAACCTCCTAAGCCGCAGTGATGACCTGAAGTCGAGAGGTGATGAGCCAAGTCGAGAAAAAGTTAAATAGTGAGAGACGGGACATGTCGCGTAAAACTGCGCATCTGCAGAGGACCACCGAGTTAGTGCAACTGAGTCAGTTGAACTGACTTCCACCCGCCCTGGCTTCAATAACCCTGATGATTACGATCACTATTTTGATGAGGAGGCGCCTTCGTTCAGTGGGAAGGGTACTTGTACATTCCATTCCTCGTCGCATTGAAGAGCCTCGTGGACCGGCTGGTGAGATCCCGTCATCGACAGGATGTGTTCGTGTTGACAACACGAATATCCCTCAGAAGCGTGTGGGCCGAAAGTTCGACGTCGTGTCATCGAGGACGACGGGGGCAGAGTGCTCGCGTGGCAATGTCCTCAACCGAGCTCATCTCTATTCATCGTCCATGCGCTAAGGTCTCCAATTAGATTGCCCACCATAGAAACTATAGCGTAGTTTAAAGCTGCACACCAGGCTTACCAATATAAGCCCATCACTCCGCTCCCGAAAGTAGTAGCAAGTTTTGCCCTCGAAACGGAGTCCGCCGGGTCCCGGAGGCCGTACCACGATTGATCAGCGAATCATTGAGGTGCCATTCGCCTTCCTTAAATGCGCCAAAGTCTATGAAGTGACCCGTCCGTCTTTCACTGGGAAACTCAAACAAAGCAAGAGTGGAAACAACGATACAGCTCTTGACATGTCACATGACGGCGGAGATCATCATAGAAAGGACTAGCATGGGGTAGAGCGGAAGCCCCGAGGCTCTCCCTATGTGAGGGATGATCAAGTCCGTCACCCAGAACCCCTGCACTGTCATGTTGGCATCGACATTGCGGATAACACCTTCATTATTTACCTAAGCGCTGAGAATATCGACCGCTGCCGTATAATAGTTTGCTCATACTCGTGTTGTGAAGGACCAGAATGGAGGGTTTGTATCAGTGATGGAACGATTAGCATTGGACTTGGCGTTAATGACGTCAACTCGCATGACATATCGATATCGCTGCAGACCAGCCCCCGGGGGGAAGCGTACTGTGAGGACGTTCTCCGAACCTCCGCACTGATCAAGACGCATGCAGCTGGTGCCCTGAGCGAGAGCAGTCTCACCGTGGTCCCGACTGGAGGGAAGACATAGTCGTCTGGGATCTCGTAGCCTGGAATACCACTGGCCTCCGGCTTCATGTTGAAGTGGGAAGCAATTGGTGGGAAAAGTAAATCCCTATGGAGAGCCTGTCAACCTCCAAGATACGCACAAATTACTGATGGTGCGGTAAGGATGATTTCGTTGCCAATATCTGCCCGGTTCATAATAGTAGACGGCAGGAAGTGGACCGCGATGTTGTTCCGATGCCTTTTATACGTGAACTCGGGAACTATACTCGCCTGAAATCCACAGAGCACCAAGCATTGAGACGCAACCTCACAGATACCTCCACTAAGCCGGTGATGTCGAAGCCCGGGACATCAAGGCGAATGTCGATGAAGAGACCGAGCGGGGAGAGGAGACGGAAGTCCCATGTATTGGGTTGGGGAGTGAACTGCGGGTTACGGACATACCTGGAATTATTATGACCGAGGCGCCTGATAGCCGACGTACACTTTTATCTGAAACTCCTCGTTGGCCTCCTTCTCATCGAGGGCATCGAACTGGAACTGTACTTTATCAGAGTCGGGCGTGCAAGTGGTCGTAGGCCCCAAGTTAATATACGAGACGAAGGCGCAGGTGAAGATAAAGCCCTGAAGGTCGGCCGAAGGATGACTGATGAGTCGCGCGATGCTCCCTCCCCCACCGGCGGCCCGTCTATCATAACGATCGTGTTGCCAGGTAGTATCTTCACGCTCTTCAAGGTGAAGGTGAGGAGGTTCAGAGGCTCTCTCTGACTTGTCTTCTCAGCATCGATTTTGGCCGTATCCAAAAGCTTGAGTTCGAATCCTGGTACATCCTGACCACACCGATAAAGCCGCTGATCAACCTAAGATTCTCACTTCTTTCAGGTGCAGTATGACGCCTGCCATTTGCGTCTCGAACTGGAAAACATTCTGTCCATCAGGAGGGAGGGCTGGGGGGTTTATGGCGCCCACTTGGAAGGCGTAGTCCAAACCATACTCCAGATTCTTGTCCACCTAACAAGGACTTAAGTGTATCTTATCCCATTTCAACACTAATTCCATCGAAATTTGGTACTGATTATTTGATTCACCTAGAAACATACATTTTTCCAACGCAGAGATACAGCTTTCCTCCACTCACGGACCTCAAGATTTGGCAAGATATCGATCTCGGAAGTATACGCGAGAAGGAGATGCTATACATCGCCTTAAAGGAACTCAACTACCGTCATGGATTTCAATGAACTAATCCGACTTACGGCCAACTCGACGAACATGAGGCCCTTTTCCGCGTCCATGCCCGACTCGCAAAGGGACCCCGCTGGAAGGGCCACGAAAGTTTTCGTCAGCTGGAAGAACGAGTCCGTGCCGACGTATCTTGGAGGTCGGAGGAAGGCCGTCGCTCCCCCAGCAGCAGCACAAACTGAGTACCTCTGATATTCCAAGTTGAAACTCCTAAGGCCACAGCTGTCATCCACGGGTTCGAATCCTGGTGGGAACCATATTCGCAGATAAGAAGTCGGATTGACCTGATTCATCGAGCACCCCCTTTCAAATGCCCGAAGCACTCAGAAGAGAGCCACTGCATGGCGAGGGTGGAATCGGAAGGCCTCATCCAGCTTCATGCGGGCTTCGTCCGAGACGAGCGGAGTGCCAACCGAGTGAGGGCTACATTCGTCCTTTCCTCTGCCACTTACGTCTTCTCGCGGCAGGTCAGACTCCAAGACGAACCATATTCCGACCGTGTTCTCGACAGCTGGGGAACTCACACGAGAGGCAACCTCGGCTCTGCGGAAGCTGCCATGAATCTTGAACCCCGGCACATCGTAGTTGACATCAGATTTATTGTACCTACACCGTCGGATGACCATAGTCGACCTAAGATACGCAGCCTACAAGCTCAGTGGGTTCAGTGATAGCGTCTCGAATCGCCAAATGTTGAGGTCATCGGGCGGTGAAATGTGAGGGTTCGAGACCGTCATTCTCAGGACCAACTCCACGTCCCTCCTCAAAGGCTCATCCTTGCTGTCTATCTGCACTTGATTACCGCTGAACCTAGCAGGGCGGGCTGACAGACCGGATGTAGCCGCTGGGCTGTTTACCTCCAATCCACCTTCCTCGGAAAGTCGCCGGCAGTAGAAACCTCCCGAACCGTGGCGCTGTCCCGGGCGAACTCTGGCGGGTACGTGATGGCCAGCCGACAGGGCGGGTTAACCTACGTGTAGCTGCGGCGCCAAAACAAATAGGAGTCTCACTTGTGTCGAGAGTCTCAGACGTATCTCAACAATGTTGTCGCTGATGCTGACTTTAGTCTGGTCCGGAGAGATGAGGTCCACGTAGATGACCCCCAGTTGGTCGAATCCCGTACTGGTCTTCCGATCGAGGATAGTCTTGGAGGAGTCCGAGTCCCGAGTAACGAAGCTCCAGCGATTGTCCAGTTGAGCTGAGGAATAAGGGCAGCGTCAGCAGGACTTCTCAGATCCATGGACGAAGCGTAGAAAGGACCAAGTCGCAGCAGCCCAATAAAGTTGTTATAAGGGCATTCGAGAGTGTGTGCGGGCGTGAAGTCGAACGCCGAGCGCCGGCTTAGTCAGACGAGTATCTTGATCTAACAGATCAGCCGGATTAACATAGGATTGTTTATGAAGTTTACAAATCCTTTCTTATCCTTTTTTTGGCGTGGATATTTCAGAAGCAGGCTTCTCATAGCCCGTCGGTCGGAGATGGACTTCTCAGCTTCTTCGCTGTGAAGTTGCGAAGGAGCCGTCTCTGGGTAAGCCGCCCACAGTCCCTCCTTCTTACCCGCCTGTCCCTCCCCTGAGGTCGGAAGATCTGCGTTGTAACCCGTGACGGAGAAGGACAGCGGCGTGTCCTGGCAGACGACCACCCATCCCCCTTGCAAGTCGCGAGGTCAACCACCTTCTCAAGGACTGTGGTGGCGCCTAGTGTGACCTCTAGCCTGCCGCCGCTAGACACACAATAGAGAATCCTGTCGTTGCCGAACTCGAAGGTAGGGCCGTGAAAATCAGCGCGGTTGCAGAGATTATTGAGCTCATCACAGGCCAGCTGGTAACTGCAGCAGGGCTTCCGATGGCTCACCCTCCTCCCCTTACGCTGAGGGATCGTCAGCGGTAACGTCCGGCCTTTGGATCTGTTGCAGCTCCAGCACTTCCACTTGACGGCATGGCGTGAAGGTGAATGGACACGTCCATTCCTCCTCAGTGTCGAGTGGTGCAATTATCTGCAACAACCACATACCAGCTAGTGCCAGCAGACAGAAACGCCGCGCTCATTCTCCAGCTCACCGTGCACGGAATCTCCTGGTCTGCTGGGGGCCTAGGCATAGCCCCGCCAGCTGGAGGGGGCACGGCACTGAGCAGATCGCTCGCCTCTGCTGGGTCTACTAAGCGGGGACCGAAGTAGTAGCCCGCCACTGGCGCGTGGATCAGTATCGACCCCGACTCGGGTATCTACGATGCATCAGGAACTGAGTGACCATCAGGGCGACTCCTCCTACCCGAGAGATTGGGGTGAGGGAGAAAGGTAAAAGTAGTAAAAAGACCATATGCAGGGTTCGAACTGACGACCGATGTCTCCGCCAGTTCAGGCAGTATCACATATCCCGTGGTGGCCCAGGTCTCCGGGGCACTTTCATGCAGCGTATGCGCTTCGATCCGCCAGAGGTTCAACTCCGGGGTCGATTGGGGGTTCATCACGTTGGTCAATATTTGCTCGTAAGTCGGCCCGGCCAACAGCGGCCTGCCCGTTCGCTCCTCCTCTTCATTTTTCAGAACTATCATGTTGGTCGTGGCGAGCGTACAGGAAATGTACCCGGGCAATTGGGCTGCGTCCGACAAGAGGGACTCGCCGAACTCCGCCCGAACGTCTTGAACGCTCACTAGCGTGCTCGGATCGGTGCCCGGTATGGCATCTTCGATCTGCTCTGGCGTCGGATAGACGCAGGGCAAGCCGACCGCATCGACGGTGAGAGTATCCGGGGTCACTATGGTTATATTCGCCTGAGGTGGCAAAGTCTCATACAGAGAGAAAGATATCTTCACCACAGTACGATACAGGCCGACTGGGCTCAAGGCTTGGATGAAGAAATACCGGGCGCGGTGGCGGATCGGGAAAGCCGTAGGCAGCTCCGTTGTAGTCGACCATAGTGCCATCAGCCAATGAGGTCTTCAGCTCCCACTTCTTATCCTCAGTTTTGTAGTCCTCGAAGGGCGTCGATGGGTTTTCGATGAGTACTCTGAACTGGTACGTCCCCGGCTCCACGAAGGTCCCAGTAGGGGTCTTGAGGATAACAGTCCTCAGCCCGTCGCTGCGACAGGTCGTCGCCGAGGGCAGCGCCCCTACGCCTTCTTCCTGTATCGCGGTGGAAAAGTAGCGGCAAACTGCTGGAAAATAGAAGCCCTCAGGAGCTGTCGCCATGATAAGGCCACCAGTGGGGTCCGACCGAGAGTTCGGCAGCAAAGTTGTGGTAGTGAACTTGATATCAATCGGGTTAGGCGCCGCCTCGCCGGGTATGGCATTGGCCGGATTGTAGGCGAAGACGCTGGGGTTGAGGATCTCCTGGATCTTCAGACCATCAATCCAACTCTCGCTCATGATGGTAGTCCGAGGGTTCTGCTCGTCCTTAATGAGTATGTTCCAGAAGTTGTGCGCCGGTGTCACCATCGGGTTCGACACCCGAGCCTGGATGGCGTAGTCCCCTTTTGGCAAAGTCCTCGGAAGGGTGACCTCGGCTGTGTAGTCATTGACCGGGCAGCGACAGACGAGGTCCTCAGGAGCAGGGAACTCCGCGTACCGCGTCCCCATCCCAGACGCTTCCTCGATCTCACAGCTCCGAGTGACAGCATTGCGCACCAGACTGAAGCCTTTAGGAGCGACGAGGATAAGAAGACCCCCAGCAGGGGCGTCGATCGTCAGCCCCATCACGAACGTCACGACGTTGTCGGTTGAGCCCGCTCGACGGTCTTCCCTGGTCGGCAGGGATATGTACCGGGTATCGGACATCCGCTTGGTGAGACGGAAGCCAGGAATGGTTTTCTCTTCGACCACCTCACCACCGATGCGAGTAGAGAGAGTGAAGAAGTTGCTGGTCGGGTTGACATACAGCGAGTTGACCATGTCTACGACGAAAGAGTATCTAGTGTCCGCCTTCAAGCCTTGCTCAGGGTCGTCGAAATATCTGTCGGACGAACAAAATCCCGGCCGCGAAGCGAGAGAAGCCACCTACACGTGCAATTTGTTTCTAGCACTTTCCACTGAGTGCAAGACAGAGCACTCCTTCTCCTCGGGGAGGTGACGCGTCGTCGTGTCAGTGGGCTCGATAGTAACCTCCTTGAGGGGGCAGATGAAGGTGAACCCCGGCGGGCCTTGGACCAGCAGCTCAGCTCTGCGACCTGCGGGGCGGCAGTGACCACCACCTCGCAGATTCAAGATTCCCACTTGACTGCGCACCCTGGGCGGGTACGGTAGAGACATCGCTGGTAGGCTCGAAGACGATCGTCGTTGGGTTCTCCCAGGCCTCTTCCACAGAGCTGTAGGGCGTAACCGACACGTCCATCAAGACCTGGTGAGAAATGCACTTCAACGACGTGCGCGGCAAAGGACTCGCCTGTGTCCGGAATCCCTGGCCACCCATGCTGGCAACGTAGAGGAACGGTTCGTTGACATCCCCCGTAAGGCGATAGTGCTCCAACCACCATCGATTGGACACGGGGGCCTGGGCTGGCACAGTGGCAACCGCCTTGAAACCGTACCTGCCGGTGATACAATCCAGGCCGGTGAGAGCGGCCGGGCCGAGCTCACTCGAAGCCCGCCTGCAGCTCCTCCAGGAGACGGAAGGAGAGGACGTTGGGCGTGAGGGGGTCCATGATGGGCTCGGTTGTGGCCATGGCAACAGCACCAGTATCAGCAGCAGTCGTGGAGAAGGCCAGGGCGGCCGCGACGGCCTCCGACCCACCAGTGCCATCGCCGGTGTACCTCGGAATTAGCTCTGATACAACCGACGACGGAGATGGCCCGCCTACCAGCTGATGCCCTCGGGAGCTCTGATTCTGAGGTAGTCATCATAGGGGATATTCTCGGCGGGCGAGAAGCGGATGACCACGTCCCTGTTGCCTTCATAACGGCTCTTCGGTACGACCACGAAGGAAGCGAACTCGCTAGGGTACAGCTCGAAGCCTGGTACTTTAGTAACATCCGGCGCCGATACCGTCTGGTCGGACTGTGTACACGTACCACAAATTGCCCGACTCAGGCGGGGTTGAGGAAGGGTTCTCAAACTCTACGTCGAAGACCATCGTGTCACCAGCGATGACACTAGCTGGCTGGGGGAAGGTCAGTGTCATCTGCCTCCCTTCATTGCCCTTGCAGACGACTTCCGGCATCTTGACAGGGTTGAACTTGGGGCACCTTTTTCTGCACTGTGAAGCCCCTGCGGCGCGGTTATTATTATTTTAGCGTCCACAACATGGCCGAGGTACTGACTGGGAGTGAGGGTGAATCGAATGACGTTGGGGGCGCTGAGGACCTGGTTGGAGTGGGCCAGGCTGGCTACCATCTCCGCGTAGATCGGGAAGCCTCTGACGTCACGAGTCGCCGCTATGATGTTAGGGAAGGGCTCAGTAGCGTCCTGAAGGGGCCCAGCAGGCGACCAGCTGCCAAACTGCGAAGATCCCTACCTGGACGACGATTTTCCAGCTGGTCGCACTGGCGGCCTCAGCAGGGTTCTCGACCATCAGCCTCACAGTGTACTGTGTGTCCTTGAACGCGGTGGTCTGGACTATCTTCAGCTCCCATGTGTTATCAGCCACGTTCATCTCCCAGAGACCCGACCAAAGCGTCCTTGCCATCCACGGACTGTGGAGGGACACTCTCGACAATCTGACCAGGAGAGCTTCACAACGGCATTCGCCAGGAGTCGAACCGGGGACCTTTCGGTTAGCGGACCGACCTTGAAGCCTTGTGGGGGCTCAATGACGATGCTCCCAGCATGCGTTACCGTACTCCCTCTCACAGGCCGCAGTGGCTGTATCGTGTTGCCCGGGAAGAACTGTAAAGTAACCCATTGCTGAGAACTGGCCGCCTGATAATATTTTCTCCAATCCACAGCGGAGCGACGCAAGTCCGTACTTGAAACTGCCAGGCCAGTATCTCGCCAATGGGCTCCCCGACGACATGAACCGGCCTGTCCAGCAGCACTGTGTGGGGGTAACGGTCGATGTCTTGGTTAGAGTCACGGAGGCTCATGGCTACCCATACCATATTCACGGGCTCGGTGGGGTTGGGCAATCGCACCTACGGGACCACGGGAGGCGGGGGCAGGGCGATGTGGCAGCAGCAGCAGTGTGAAGATACACGGACTCGCTGTCATTTACAGTGAACACCCGAGCCTACGGGTGACGAGTACCTGGAATTCGCTCGAGTGGTCCTGGGCGGGCGGGGAGTCGATGACGAGTCTGAAGCCGTTGGCCTGTGTGCCCATCGGATCCTGGGTAAGCTCTCAGTATACAGCTACTGCCGGAGATGAACCGCTTGGTGGTGTAGCCCTGGCAGGCCGCGCCAGGGTTGCCTGGGAGAGACACCAACAGTAGCAGCGTCCCAGACTGATACGAGACCGATGAGAATACTGAGACATCTACCTCCGATCTATCTGTGGCAGTTGTGATCAAGTTCATGCCATCTACGATGAAGTATCGTGTCGTTTCTGTGTGTAAGTTGTCCCCTTGGCAACTGCTCCTCGGCGCAGCCTACTATCGACTATTCCTGCTCCAGTATAGTGCTCCCACAATGGGTGACGAGGAAGGGACAACAACCCAGACCATCATTGAGCGAGCGTATCGGGACGCCATAATCATCAACCCTACCAAGCCTCCACTTGTCGGTCGGGTGTGCTATAATGTCAATGCTGTAAGCACTGTCCATGGTCCCCACCGTCTTCAAGGCAAACGTCATCAGCTGTATAACCCCAGCTTGGTAGGATTCCTGAAGGCCAACTGTGTCGACTGCCACCACCATCGCCCTAGGCAGCCCATCACACTTGAGAACGCAGTGTGAACTCGGTAACCCAGCCGTTGGTGTTCGAGGCGCCGTAGGTGTCCGCGTTCAACTTCACGATTCTCGTCAAAGCTCTGATGAGCGGGAAGATCCACAGGCAGCAGCCGAAGCAGCGTCGGCATACTCACAGCGGAGACCTGGTCTGCTCCACGTAGCGAAGCTGATAGTACTCAATCATCAGACTGTAGGAGTTGAAGTTGCCTGAGGGATGCACCGCTCATCCGACACGCTGTGGCCTTCTGGGTCGGACCTCCACTGTCTGGCAGTTCTACGCTGGGCATCATCATGAGGACGGTGAAGCTGTAACGCGTGGCCCTCTTCAGTCGCTTCTGCAGCTGTATCTTCATCTCTGTGGCGGAGGTCCTTGTTTTCCCAACTACCATCACTCAGCTGATTACTACCTCTGGTCGAGAAGTAACATGTCGACAGACCGGGGAAGCCCTCAGTAGCATCAATAACGTTAGCACAGTCAGAAGCCTCCACAAAGCTGGCGAAGTCGAGGACAATACGTATCTGTAGAGCTCCAGTGGAGGAGGGCACGAGGATGCTGAGGAGCTATCACCTGCATGGCGGCTGCAACACTGTCATCCTCATAGTCAGCATAGTCGCTAGTCGTGAAGGTAAAGCGCACAGGGCCGAGGCTGCAACGACCAAGTCACGACCCTCCTCCCTCGGGACCTCACCCATCGGTATCATGGAAAGCACAGGTAGCAAAGGGGTCGGCAGTGAAGTACTGCTCCGAAGGGGGCAGAGTAGTGGTAGTGGTGGTTGGGAGCCGTGGTCGTTGATTGGGCGATCGCCACAGCCCACAGAAGGCTGCAGCAGACGGGAAGCAGCATGGTTACGGCTATGCCTGCTTATAGCGATCCTGGATCTAACGCCTCGACTGTTGTTCACACTAATTCCGCCCACTGTTCCAGCTCCCGCTCGGCCGGAATATCTTCCACGACCGAGTTACCGATACAAAGACACCAATCGTAACGAACACTACACCAAGTGCTGGAACTAAAATGGCGATGAAATCAAGTGACATTTTACAACAGACATTTTAGTGGTGATAAAATGAAGTATCACGGATTGGACAAGGACTTGTAGCGCAACACTTTCGCCACCGCCTTCTCGACGTCCCCTTTCGAAGAGATGAGTATACGGTCGGATACCTGTTGAGAAAAACAGTATGAACTGTCACTGCGCCACGAAACTGCCACAACCACTAGGACCACACAGGCGGCCAAATACTATCTTCCCCGCGCCAATTTCGCCACTACTACGCTTAAATATATATCGATACGAGGCGTTCTCAAAAGTACAGTATGCTGCCGTCCACGGTTAGAGTCCCATCAAGAGCACCGGCAAACAATTCACTGTGCCACGAAATTACCACGGCCATCACATTGAACTATTTCCCTTCCCCCGCCAACTCCTTCCAACTGCTTCGCTGAGATGCAGTGATACGAATCGATGTTACGCGGCTATGAAACTCTAGTGTACACAGCTAGAGTCCAAGCATCGGCACCCCAACTCACCCCAGAATGTAGCTCCGGGAACATCCGCTGCAGCTGGGCTAAGGCAAGCATGAGCGGTGAAGCTCGAACCTCGATGATCTTCACCCCAGCCACGTCGGCAGTAGACGCGGCTGCCGCTGCTGCTGCCTCTGCTTCTTGGAAAGCCTTCTAGATCCGTGAGAGATGCCCCAGAGCTACTGACCGGCGCCGCCGCCAGGTCCTCCTCAGCGTTGCTGTTATGTCTCACGCCCCCGCGATTCGGGAGGAACTCCAACGACGGTTGCCGTTGGACATCCAGGGCGCCATCATGGCCCGCAGACTCCACCACCCCTTTGCTCGAAGAAGTGCTGGATATCGTCCGTTCCCTCGGCCCCGAGCCCCGTGCCCGGCCACGATTCATCCGGGCGAATACAGTCCTATTCTCAGCGGGTGTCACATCTGCACCAAAAGCAGAGGAAAAGAGATCGCCGTCGGACAAGGAGGCCTCCTGCTGTCGTTGGGGGCATCGGCTGACGGCGGCACACAGAACCCTGCCCACGAGCGATACCGAGGCAGCCACGCTGCTGCTGCTGAAACCCAAGCAGGGATGGAGCGATCGAAACAGCAAGTATCCACAGCCTTAGAGGCAACAGCACTGATACGTGATAGCGAGGAAGTGCCCCCCAGAGCACTCTGTACTACGATGACGTATAGACGCGAGCAACCACAAGCGAAAACAACAAAAGGTATCATCAACTTGTATTAAATGTATCGACTTGGCGCTACTGAGGTGTAGTCCCTCTCAGCCAGCTGAGGAGGGGGACCAGCACTCATCGACGGCGGCGCATGGTCGTATTTTGGTATCCGGACGTTACGACCATCGGGCCCTCGGACATACGCTCGTCCCTCGTAATCGTAAAGCAAATCTCCCGTGGCAAAGTCGGCCTGGCCTTCCTCTCTATGACGTCTGAGCAGGGTTTGACAATGAGTTTACGATAAGTCCGCTGGCGATGATGTGCTACCTCGGCGTGAAGAGAGATACTATTAGAAAGGCTGGGAGGACCATGAACAACCACCCCCGGAAGGGGCTCATGCGATGCATGTCATAAGCATACCTGAAATTATCGGATTCATGAATCGCTTCGCTCCGCTAAAGACGTACTGATCTTTCATCTGTTCTCCCCAAGCCATCCGCTCCCTCTCCATCCGTTGCCGACGGTACTCCATCTCAATATCGTGTGCCCTCATTCTCGCGTGGAATCTGGCACGAGAAGGGCAGGCTTAGCATGAAAGCCACCATGAGCATGCTGAACCTCGAAGGGTGATGTCGAACAGAGCATGCTAGTACTAGGAGCACTGCTTTGCTACGCAGTAGTAAAGGCAGAAGGACAATAATCACCAGTAGCCACTTGACCCCTTCGTGGACGTGCCCGTCGACCCAACTTCTCCCACTATTGTCACAGCCTACGATGCATCTATCCACTGGAATATCAGTCAGCGATGATATCAGTATCGTCTAACCGCTCACCCGCTCCCTTCTATCATACTACTAACAACAGGAGGGAGCGACTCCTTCAATAGTACTACCGAAGTGCGACTCGTAACCTTTCGATGATCCCAATCTGGATGTACTATGATGGGATTTAGGATGCATCTCCTCAGCTACTACGGCCATGCGAAGCTAATGACACGCTTGGTTCTCCCCTACGACCTACTACCACCAATATTGGTCGGTAATTTACGAATCCTATTCTTCGTCTTAAAGCAAAACCGTACCACCGACTACCTTGCGTAACTCTCCTTCGGGCCATGGAACCCAGCTCCCTCTCGTCTCTGCCACTCTTGGCCATAGGATGGGTTAGCAGCTAGTGGAAGAGCCATATACAGGCATGCTTACTCCTACCACACCATGGCCTACTACTACCTTGATGATAAGCCTCATACGCCTCTCTGCTCCAAAACTGCTTCCCAGGCCCCCAAGGCTTGCCGTCATCCCGAGGCCGGCTTCCATTGTAGAACTGGCTGCCCCCGGTAGAAGATGATGACGATGACGAAGGGCCCTCCGTCGCTCGAAGCCTCTCATCGTATCTAAAGGCATCCTTCCCCCACCAGCACAGTTCATACCAACCATTTCGTAACCTATTCTACAATACAGCATATGGTACCATCGACTACATCACACAACGGCTTTACCCCCATTACTTATGCCGCTGACCATCATCAGAGAGCACACTATAAGCCTCCTGTATCTCCTGGAAGAGCTTATCGGCTGAAACCACAACGCAAGGTCCGCTGACTCCGCCCCAACCAAGTCCACTACCATTGGGCGCCTTGTTTACATCAGGATGATACTTCTTCGCTAGTGTAAGATACGCCTTACGTATGGCCGGCTTGCTAGCATCCTTCGCCACGTTCAAGGTTCTGTAGTAATTATGAACAGCCGACATAAAGGTGTCGCTGTGAACCACACAACACTTGGCAGCCAATCTGACAGCCGCAAAATTACCGCGCGCCATTAAATCCATCAACGCAACAGCAGCTGACTTCTTTACGTAAGGAAACTATCGGACAGTAACGGTTGAGTAACCAACAGTAGCCTACTCTTCATCAGACGGCAGAGAAACTTTATTGCCAGACTTGCTAAGGTAAGCCTCGGGGATCTGTACAGAAGAACTACCAACCCTCATACGCAGGGAACCATGCCTGGGATTACCTTGGAAAGCATGACATCATTAACATCCTCCCGTTTGCAGCCCTTCCCAGCTGCTTCCTTCTTCAAGTATCGAGTAACAACCTCGTCTCGAAGTTGCTTCCAAGGCATGCTGAGCATCGAGTCCATCATCCTACGGCTATCGACAACAGTACTACCACTACTACCTCTTCTCGGCAGTCCTCCTACGCTTGAGTGCTCGGTCAATCTCTTCCTTCCAGCCACCCCACGCCTCATCCTCGACCGAACGCTTGTTATTGGGTGGGGGAGTAGCAGGCGCTGCACTCTGCACCAGCTGCCACAACTTCTTCATCTCCGATGGATTGTGCCTGAACTCGCTTCAAGTCCGGTCGGTGGAGCCTCTTCAACGGCGCTACAATTTCAAACTGTTCTTGATGAAGTTATTGAACGCCTTCTCCTTCCTCGGAATATTATCATATCCCAACAAGGTGTCGACATAACCCCTCAATGGCCCTTGGTAGTTCTCCAATACCTACTTTTTCGCAACTCCTACACAGTGAGAGTCCACTTCATTACCTCCATAACGTTTGCTTGCCACCGGTCCTGCTTGGAACCCTCAGTGCTGCCAGAGCCAGGCTTATAAAGCTTCCCCATGTACTTCTCCGCTTCCTGATATACACTTGTTATGTGTCGAGTACTCCTCACCGTAGAAGGTCTGGTTGCAGTCAACGCACGAGAGATACCTGAGAATGACCATCCAGGTCATCATAATGATCTTAATACTTATAAAACTACTCCATCTACGCTGTATAACGAGTAATCTCAGAATAATCGCTTTTTGCCACGAGGTGGTCCTCGGATCTGGAGGAGTTGTGTAACAAAACCACATAGGCCCGTGGTCTGAGCAGACCTCTGAAGTTGCGTAGCCTGGCTGCCAGGTCCTGGCAGTGCTTGCAACCTACGCGCGCGCTACCCCAGCTCTCACCAGACTGGACCACAGGATGGTGGAAACCGAGTACTTATAGGTCATCTGGCGGGCTATAGCTAGAACGTCCCGCAATGGAGGCTACTGGGTTTGTGAAGGGCCCAACGAATGACTTTACAATGAGATCTGAGGCGCGTCTAATTCTACACATTTTTAATGATGCGTCCAAACACGCGTACCTCTCACGAACGACTCGTATAGATGGTACGTTGAATGCTTAACAATGAACCCCCTACGGCACAGAACCAACAACCTCTTCCAGGATTACTCGCAATGCCTCTGCTGGAGATGGTTTCGAACCTTGGGCTTCCTTATGGTCTCGCCACAGGCACATACGAAGGACACCATTGCAGGGCAGAGCAGAGGAAACAACAACTACTGCCCAGCCGTCATATGTCCGTGATCGTGCTTGGTGATCTCCCTCCCGATATTAATGACTACCAACACAACACCTCATCAAACACCGTGTATCTTCTGTCTACTCAGCTGAGGGTATCATTTCTCACTGTATATCCTATTAAGAAACTGACCAGTCGGAAACTCAGGTTGGTAGACCGAGAAAATCGTCAGAGTCAGTACTGATAAGACAAAGCAAGGAACAATGATTTGTGTGATACAGAATGGTAGTGATGATGAAGTCAAATATAAGCAGAACGTTAGGAGGACCCCTGCCACCCAGTAGGTAGCAGACGACGAAGTGGCGTTCACCACACGAGTGCAGGATAATAACAGACAAGTCACGAGAGCACTACTGAGAAGAAACGACAGCAACAGCAGCAGACGGGAGAGCGTGTCACCACGATGGGGTGACACATTGATCCACGCCAGCTGGCTGCCACCGCCAAAAACAACTAAGGCAACCGTCAATGATGAGCCACTGTCAACGAGCATTGGCATCATAATCATCGATAGTTGAGGATAGACCAGACTCGCGATTGTGCCGAACTTAATTGCTTGGAAACTCGCGTTATAAACCGTCTCAATGAGAGTAGCTGATTTCTCCGCGATGAAACGCCCCATCACCAGAG
Organism: Perkinsus olseni; assembly: GCA_013115135.1. NCBI lineage: Eukaryota > Perkinsozoa > Perkinsida > Perkinsidae > Perkinsus > Perkinsus olseni. The sequence continues at coordinate 17,714 of JABANP010000080.1, read as the reverse complement.
AACGGTAATAAGAGGATGTGATGCTGTGGTGACTGGTGGTGATACGCTGGCAATCCCATAGTGATAACAGGTTGATATGATAACAGTCATCAACGACACACACTGGCTGCCGCTCGAGGCAGTGGCATCATGACGATAACAATAGTCTTGTCTACTTCGAGAGCTTCTTCTTGGCTTCGGCCACCTCATCCTCCAGGTCCTTCACCACCTCCCATGCGGGCATCAAGTCATCACGACCGAAATGACCATAGGCAGCCAATTTTTGGAACTGAGAAAATGACCATGACGCGCACGACTGCAGCTCCTTGGCAGCTTACCTGGGGCTTTTTGAGTTCCAAGTCCCTCTGGATGCACCCTGGTCTGAAGTCGAAATTGCGCTTGACAATATCACACAAGTCCTCATCGGTCAAGCCAGGCATCGCCGAACCGTACCTGAGCACGACCATACTAAACAGGAGCGGAAGAAGGAAGCCACTCACGAGTCGACGAAGAGACTCAACGGCTGCACGACTCCGATGGCGTAGCTGACCTGCACCAAGCAGCGCTGGCACAAGCCCGCATGCACGAGGGACTTGGCGGCCCATCGAGCAGCGTAAGCGGCTGATCTATCAACCTGAACGAGACCGACTGACTTGACAGGGACTGTTGCTGGACTTGCTTACCTTGGTAGAATCCTTGCCGGAGAAGGCTCCACCACCGTGTGCTCCCCAGCCACCGTAAGTATCAATGATGATCTTACGACCAGTAAGACCAGCATCACCGTGAGGGCCACCAATAGTGAAAGCCTTGCTAGGATTCAGGTGATAGATGGTATCCTCATCGAGATACTGCTTAGGGACGATAGGCTTGATAATGTACTCCATCAGATCGGCATGGATCTGCTCTTGACTGACTTCGGGGCTGAAAAGCAGCAAAGTAACAGCAGTCTCAGCGGAGCGATGCTGAACTTACCTGTGCTGAGTAGAAATAAGAATAGTGTGGACTCTAACGGGAATCATCTCACCGCTAGTGCCCTTTTTGTACTCTACAGTTACTTGAGTCTTTCCATCAGGTCTCAACCACTTAACGGTACCGTTCTTTCTGCAAACAGTAAGCTGATGACCCAGCTTAGTGGCGAGACTGTGGCTCAAAGGCATGAGTTCAGGGGTCTCATTGGAGGCGTATCCAAACATATGGCCCTGGTCACCAGCACCGATCTCTTCCGGAGCCTGAGAAATAACAAGGATAAAGACAACGCTCGAAGGGACGAGAAAACCTGCCTTGGTTCCCAAGCCGTGAACGGACTGGCCGATCTCAGGGCTCTGTTCCTCCAGTTTGTTGATCACCTCCATGGTCCTGTAATCGAGACCCTTTGCTTCGTCATCGTAACCGATCTCCTTGCAAGCATCGCGGACTACTTGCACAAAATCCACTTACCAAAGAGCCTGCCTGCCAGACTTAAAGCGCGGGGAGAAGGGTTTACCTTAGCGTGCGTGGTGATCTCACCAAAAATCATCACCATGCCCGTCTTGCAACAAGTCTCGCAGGCCACACGGGAATCGGGATCCTGTGCAAGGCAAGCGTCCAAAACAGCATCGGAGACCTGGTCACAGATCTTGTCAGGATGCCCTTCGTTGACCGACTCGGACGTGAAGAGGAAGTGCCCCGGATGAGGGGGGCGAATCACGGTCCCGGTCTGATTAGACATGGTCGTCGAAGGAGACATACGTGTAACAATACACTGCCTACAACAACAACACCCAATAATCGTCCGAGGAGCGGAAGTTGTCCGAGTAGGGAGGACGCTCCGCAACTCCTCAGCCAATTTTTGAAGTTTGAATCCCCTCGAAATTTGAGTTTGATTTCTCTGCCAGGCGGCCTAGCCCCGGCCCCAGATGATTCCAAAGAAATTGCAGACTAAGCCCGTTGCTGGCAACCTCCCACCGGTACTGCCGTCGATTCAGTGAGAATTTCTCCTTGGAAATTCTAGTGTAGGCCACAAGGACCGTGTGTTACGGGACAACCCTTAGGAATACTAGAAAATCGTATCTCGCTGCGCCAAAGTGATCGATCTCGACGAAACAGCCGCCCTCGAAAATCATCTTTGAAAGACTTTCTACTTCGTCGTAATGAATCCGAACATTGTACCTGGGCCGATAGCCGTGAAAGCCAATCGTTATATCAGCGGGTATCTTCAGGTCAGTTGGGAAACTTGGCAGAATCCGTTTAGCGCGAAAGCGTCCCACACGAAGACAGCAATCTCGAAAACCTGTTATTCGCTGTCCTGTCTTATGCAGCACAATGAGTGCGTCCTCAAGCTATTGGCCTGTCGGGATTGTGTTCGTGCCGCCCTTCGGAGACACAGGGAGGTTGTGAAATGCTGTGTTAGTTGCGACAACAAGAGAAAGGCACCATTCATAAGCGATGAAGGAGCTTCTAGACTTGTTCTCGAGCTGTGTGAACTTGTGAAGACGATCTTAGCAGCGACCGTTTGTCCGTAACCTCATTGAGCCGTTCTTTCGCTGCTCTCCGAATACTAAGGGTGCCACGTATGGGCAACACAAACCATCTCCTCAACCTTAAGGGCTTCCAACGCGCGAATGACTATCGCGTTCAAGCCATATTACGTCGCCCTATCTCTCAAAAATCTTCCAACTGACGGCGCGAAACAATTTTCATCCAAGCTACGCTATATCCACGGTCACATAGCTCCGTTCCTGACTCGAATGCCATACCACTCTTCCGCCAGCTCGTGGTCACATGAGGCTCCCTGCGGGCAATTCTTAATCGGTGTGATAGTTCCTTCTGGTTCTATCATTGGCATGATGAGTTCCTTTGCTGACCTCCTCTCTGGAGAACTTATGGATCGGCCTACTTTCCTTGTTACGCTTTGGCCCTGACTCAATATAAACACCCAATCTAGTGATAACCTACGGGTAGAGCATACCCATGTTGAACGAGGTCTTATCGTCGACCTTCGGTGATGCTAAAGGCGCTCATCGGCCGTCAGACAAGTCCTCTCAACGAACTCTGAGTCAATCTTGGCTTGAGGATGCTATAATGGTATTACACATGCCAATGGCATTAATAATTTAGTGATAATGGTATTACACTTCATTGCTTGCGGGTGTACCGCTTTTTGGTAGCGGTATGATCACCTAGCTTTGCACCACGGCTGCTATTGAATCATTGTGAAGATGTGTCCGCGAGAGGATCATCATGGCCGCCAATGGAAGATGAATCAAATATTAGTTTAGCCCTTCTGTTTTTGAGGCGTTACAGGCCTATTGTACTTCAACCACAACACATTCTATAATGGACAACATCATTCTCAATAAAACTGCATGCTTCATCAAAGAGTCCTGTGACTGGTTAGAGCTGCTGATGAAGTCTCCATCTCCAGAGCACTATTGTTCGCAATCTCGGCAAGTTGTGATACCGCCAAGCCCGGCCTGAAAGCAAAGAGCGACACAATCGTAGAGGCAATGGATGGAACATCCGAGGATGGGTGAGTCTGAGACTTACGAGTGCGAAGAAAGCGACGTCCGTCGTGGGGAAACCAGTTCCGTCGTAAGTGGGAGATATAACAGCTGGGCAGCGGTTAATGGCACACGCCATTTCTTCCTCATTCATAGTCGTTGAGAATCCGAACATTTGCGAGGCACTCATCGTCTCGCTATAGCTAAGGACGCCGTCTCCATCAAGGTCAGCCATTTCCACGACGGTTACAACAGCGGGACAGTGAGGTTTGCACTCGCCTGTATTTCCAACCGACGCCAGTTGTTGACAGGCCCGAATGATAAGCGATTCACCAGGGTCGAGAGAGCCATCACCTCGCACCGCACAGCGCTCCGTGGAATTCGAGCCTCCATCGGTGTCACTGCAGACTATTGGTACCGACTGGAATTCTTGCAAAGCCGTAGCGTTGGAACAGATAGGGTTGACATTCAGCACGAGTTCCTCCAGCTGTTTGAGGTCTCGTATGTTAGACGGCAACGACTCGATTTTGTTGATCTCGAAAGTGAGGAATCTCAGCTTCGGCGAGTCTCGTACAAATGCCGGAGAGATGAAGCTGACCTCGTCGAAGGTGACCGAAAGGACTTGTAGGTTTGAGAGCCCCCTGAGGTCTATCCGTGTTACACCACCCGCGTCCGGTAACATGACAGATGTGAGGCTGCTGCCGTAGAGTTCCAGTGCATTCAGCTCTTCCTGCCCGAAAGCGAAGCCGCAGTTCTGCAGCCATTCTCTAGGGGCACTGGAGAAGTACTCAATCCTCGTGTATGACTGTATCCGCTCGACTATCGGAACCGAGCAGTTCTCATCAGGAGTAAGATGCACCATGCGGCAATCACAGGACGGGAACTCGAGCAAAGGATGCACTTTGATATGACAGTCTTTACTGTAGTTAACCACCTCGGCGTCACAATCCCGTCCGTATTCTTGATAGGCAGTGAAAGCAACGAGGCCAACACTCAGGGTAAGGGACACGAGCCAACCCAATGCCTTGCGGCCCGTGCTGAAATACTTGTTTCTCTCATTACATGCGCTACGCGCTGATGATGAGAGCATCAGGTAGTCCCACATGGAATGAATGTCGTGTAGTGACTGGCCGAATGGAAATACACTCGTTAGCAACGCCATAAAGCTCCTCGCTCGTAAGACGTGCCAGGACCTCGGATTCTGTACCGAACTGATAGCACTCAACTGAACCAGAACGAAGCCGATATCCGACAGCACGTCACCGGCCAGTGCGACGATCCTGTTCTGATATAAGTATACCACCGGTGCGAAGGTGATGTTGAATGCCACCAGACATGCTTGTGCCATTATTGTTGCTGGGGGCTTCACGACACTAGCATCACCTCCACTGGCAGACCACGCCGAGCCACCAAAACTCACCAGCTGCAACAGTTGCATGGTAATCTCTAGAGTTTCCGAGGCTGCGTGTCGATACCAAAACCACTCGCCGGAAATCTCAAACTTGTCACTCGTGTGAACCACGAATGTCTTCGCAGCCTTGGCAATGGTATACCATTCTTTATTAGGCTCTGCTGTCTCCAAGTTCTCCTCAGATTGCACGCCCTGGCTCATCTTTGAACGTGTTCTGAAGATCGAAGTGCTGCGAAGAACGCCCGACACACTGGCGCCCCTCAGAAGAGTCTTAAAAAGCATATGGAACCTTCTAATCAGCATCATACCGGCAGTGATAGCGACGAGGCCGTACACGACGGCGGCGAAAACACTCCAAGGATCCGATACATACTCGACCTCTGGCGGGATGAAGACGACATCAGGGTTGGCATCCACCAATTCTTTCGGGTTCGGGGGTACCGGGACCTCCACCTGTGCGAAGGAGTAAATGGAAGCGATGAGGCAAACGCCGGAGATGCCGGCAGCGGATGCACAGAGGTAAGCTATGCGAACCCTCCTATTCTCGACAGCCTGTAGAGTCGAACCGAGCCGTCGAAGAGTATCACGAGTATCGGTGAAGAACTCCTGAATAACGAGCATTGAATGATAACAAAGTCATACATCGCTGACCTCAAAGGACGCCCGACGAGAGCCGCGACGCGGCATGGAGGTGCTGTCCGCAGTTGTCATTTGGAGCAAAGAACAACACCTGCAACGAGTGCAGGGGCAGTCTGATTAAGGCAACTGCTTCTTTTGTGCTATGGCGTGGCCCAACCAAACGATGCTTGTCTCCTGACATCTCTACTCGATTGTCCACCGACACTTCCCTCAGCCATTTGTCGTCAACACAACTACCAGCAAAGCATTACCACAAACCTGCATCAACTGTAACGGAAACAGAACTACAAGTAACTCAGCCAATCACGCCAAAGCCAACCGCAGCATGCCGAGAGGGAAAATATGGTCGCGGCTCAGCAGTGACCTCAGAACAACCCAGGCGAGACGAAACGGAAGAAAACGATGATGATGAATGCCACGGTATTCGGTTAGAGTAAGAAGCGATAGAAACGAGACAATACGAGCTGAGTGACCGTAGCAAGGAGGGCAACAAATCCAGGCAGGAAAGCACCACCGACTCTCAAGGCGAGCAGCGACAATAGCGTTGACAATGATATAACCACTAATGGTGTTCTCACAGGTCACTACTTGCTTCCTGTATTACGAGACTGCCGTCGATGAGGTATCCAAAAAGCTAGCGCTACTACAGCTGCAGAGACCGCAACTACTCCCGCTATCAATGCTCCTCGCTTCAGTCGTGCATTCGTAGCTGCCTGAACAAGAGCGGCGCCCCTAGCGGAAGCTACTGTGCTGCGAGCATCACCTGTCTGTCTTGGTCGGCGTGGGCTTTGACCTGCTGCACTATCTGCTGAGCGCTATCCCTGTTAGTCGTGGGAAAGACAGCTCTAAATCCACACTCTTGCATCAGGAAACTCGCCGCGTGATCTGAAGAACACCTCTTTATGCCCCTTGTAATTTTATGATCGAAAGGCTTTACTTGCTCGTGTGCCGTGGGCGCAATAAACCAGTACTGGCCGATCCTTCCTGATCTCATCAGCTCGCTGCGGCAGCTCGGACAGGGGTATATGAACCGCACCCTTCACAGGAGCTGAGATGGCAGCACTATCACGCGATCGTCACGGTTGTATAACCCCTTGGTGGACTCTGACCATGCCCCGCTCAGTCACTACTGGATTATACTTATTTCCATATCAATCCCTCAGGGGTGTGCATAAAAATAATCATGACAGAAGCAGACTCATGGAAGGGGTCTAATAATCCTGTGATTTGTGAATGGTGTGGTATCATCACCACGCGCCTCTCAATACGAGCTGATGCCCGTATGACAGCATGGCAACCCCGAGAGAGTACCTTCCTTTTGATCTCATCATCATCCCGCACATCAAGCACCGTAAAGTCAGCATGACCACAGCTTGCTAACACCGCTTCGAAGGTAGACATGGAAAGGCAACAACAGCAGGGAAAACAACAACAGAAGACTTACACAAGAGACATAGCTTAAGGAAATAAATCAGTCTCTCAGGCGTCAAAAGAACAGTTCAGTTCAGTTTCTCTGCGGCTGCTCATGAGCCATTACCGCTAAGCACACGATTCCTGGCTGGTCACCAAGCGTCCTCCTTTGTTTCAAGCAAGACAAATCCCCCTTCAGTTGAGAACCCAATGCTGAGAGTCCATAGAAACACTACTAGTGATGATAAAGTGAAATAATCGTCATACAGCAGAGGCCGACCATCCGCTCGCTATCACAGCCATCGGGCACGTTATTTTTGGACAGCGCCAGAGGAGTCACGAGCGTTGGATCGGCCCAGCAGGTCATTCAAATCACTGCGTCTTCTCTTCGGAAACAGCAGTAGCTCCCTCCTTAGCCAACTTCTCCACCTCGTCGATGATCTTCTTGGCACTGTCGCAGTTCACTGTGCTCATAACAGGACCATAACCGTGGCTACGAAGCACCCCGGCAGCGCGACCTACGCATCAACATGGCAACAACAACGCGGTGGGGGTGACGAGCTTACCCGCTCTGATGCCAGAGGCGCAGTAGACGAGAACTGGACCATCCTTGGGGACCTCGGAGATCCTCGACTCGACCTCACCGCCAGGGATAGCGATGGCGCCAGGAAGGGAAGCTGAAAGAACAAGGCATATACGAAAACATGCTGATGTGAGACTTTTTGCGAAAGGAGCGGTACGAGATACAACACGAGACCGTAAATACTACTCACCCTTGGAGGCCACCTCTCCGGCACTTCTCACGTCAAGAACCGACAGCTTCTTTCCCCTTGGCGACGGCGGCGGCCAGATCAGCCGACGTCGTAGAGTCACTCGACATCATAGAACCCATCACGGCAACAGCAATGACTCCAACAAGGGGCAACAATCTACCTACAGAACCCGTCAGCCAAGCGCCGAGGACCACGGCTGAGCCCAAGAGGACTACATTGACGAGGGGAAACGAAGAGGAAGCGGACATCTAGAAAGGAACAGAATACACTATGAACTGAGCGAGTGAACCTCATACCACAACACCGCCAAATCATGGCAACACCACGCTGTCTGTGGTAAACCAGAGACCGGTGTTTTTGACCAGGCTCCTCAACCTCTGTCGCCGGACCGTCTACAAGCGGGCGGGGGACAGTGTGAAAAGTATTATATGAGAATTAGCAGTCGAGAAACCTCTCGGAAGAAAGTGATTTTTAGATTCACATTTTCTGAGCGAGCTCCTTGGCTTCCTCCACAGTCTTCCTCGCAGCATCACGATCAGTAACATTCATAACGGGAGCATACCCAGCTGCTCTCAAAGCATCACCAGCACGCTCTGATCACAACAACGACAAGTGAGAACAGCTGATGGCAGCCGCCAGGCTTACGAGCTCTCTTGCCAATAGCACAGTGCACAACAACAGGGCCCTTGGGAACTTCACTAATCCTATCGTTGAACTCAGCGATCGGGATATGGATACTTCCAGGGTTCGAGGCTGATTCAGGAGAACAACGCTCAGGAGGGCTGGAGAGTACTCGAGGGAGTCCTACGCTTTTCCTTCACTTCATCATCGCTTCTAACATCCACAACAGAGACCTTCTCACCAGCCTTGATGGCCTTGGCGAGGTCCTCGATAGTAGCACTAGACATAATCGTTATCAAAGTAAAAACAACCTTCGAGGGGGACCATTTGGACGTGACAGTGGCGATAAGCCTTCAATAGAAGTCCATCACAACAGCTGTCTAGCCCTCAACCAAGCCATTCACCGACGATATCGACACAAAGGAGAGACAGCTGCACAAAGAGAGAGGATTAGAAGGAGCGATGCTTCCCGCCGGTCGAAGCACGCTTTAATGGTCATCACGATTGCTGCCGTGTCCAGGTCAGCAGACACTACGAGTTGTCCCTCATATTTATGAACTCGACTGAGTGGTGAGATGAAAATGATCCTGATCCTCAGCCTTAACAGGGGCGAGGGCCGCCTTCACCGTCACCGCGCCACGAAATTGGCCCCATCTCCTATTCTGTCTTCAGCGCACTTCGTCTATGAGTCGCGAAACGACGGTAGAGGACATCGAAGCGAGTCAGCAGCTCTTGACCGTCTAACTCGCCGTCCTCGTGAAAGAAATTGCCAATACTCTCCTTGATCTCCTGACCATGACACAAAGATTTGCACGCATGCACACGAGTATCCTGAGGTTACCTCTGACATATTCGGGTGGCTACTGCGCAATCTCAACACCAGCTCCGAGCTGAAGCCTTGCATCTCCACATCAACGAAAATCCTGTCGCCAGTCTGAGGCGAGCACCATCCGTCACTCCAAGCAAACCTTGAAATCTACCTCCCGGTCATTGATCTGCACGTCGCTCGATTTGGTCCATATCATGTCCACCAGGCAGGTGACCCCAGAAAAAAAGAAGTAGCCGAGGACGCAGAGCTTCAACAACGAGGACTCCTGAACGGTATGAAGGTATCCAAGGTTGATGCGTGCACAAGACAAGTAGTACAGCGGGGAACTTGACAAAAAACTGGCCGATAACACCCGCAGTGCAAGCCAGAGTCATCAGGAGTATTCTCATCCACGGCAGGCTGGTATCCTCGATATACCCTAAAGCGGGCAGTGCCTGAATTGGGCGAGGAGTGGTATCAGAAACACGAAAGGGGATATCCTGCTATAACCTACCTCCTCCAAGAACTCATTAACAGCCTTAACAATCTCGTACGACGAGTAGAGGTTGCTGGCCGTACCTAAGAGAATCACCATCAAATTGGGAGCCGATAACCCTGGCCGCATGGAGTATGCTCGAACACATATCTACGTTAATAATGACAGACTCTAAAAAGTGCTGTGCGAGTGCTCCCAAAATCAGCCCACCACGCTCAGATTTTCGGCCCCACCGAAGTGCAACTTCGAGGAGAGCCTACCAACATGTTGGCAGCCGCCGAGTTCGTGAGCACAACGAGCAGGCTGATACTCAACTTACGTGTCTCGATGCCATGGGGCACCTCTACGCGAGGACGGTTGCCGGTAGCAGCACTGCCCCCGCGGTTATTGTGTTGTTTTCTATGAACGGCAGTCGAAGAGCCTCCCGCCATCGTGAAACGCCAAAAAACTGCCAACCGACACTGATGGCCCTCCCCGGGAATGCAACAGAAAGTGTGGTAACGACAAAAGCCTTGAACAATGGTTATCATCACATGGTAGTAATATACAGCACCCGTCGGTGGGCAGGTCTAATTTCCAGGGACATAGTCGCCCGGCGGCCGCGATGACGTCGAGGACTCCCCAAAGGATCGACGCGTCCGGTGATAGAGTTTGGTACATGATCTATCCGGTACCTGCGATAGAGAAGCTGACCTCTCCCGTATCTTGCACAAACCAACCTAAGATACCCGACCTACTTATCGAGGAGTTGCCTGATACTCAGTCCGGCCTCCTCCAGCGACGGCGGCCTCTTCTCGTCTCTGCTCCGCTGTTGCCTCTTACTATACCTTATCGCCTTCAAAGGGCTGCCACTGAAAGCCTCTCCCCCGGTAGTCAGGACCGACGAGCTCGACGGGAGGGCTGCCGAGTCATGCGCGAGGCTCCTCGCCGTCGCCGGCTTAGTATCCCTCGTGCCTGGGTCATGCTCATGACGGTTGAACAGATAGATCCGTGAGCTCACATGGCCGAGTGAGGCGGTCACCACCGCTCGCTGTTGTACTCGCAGTGAACGGCAGACGTGCCGAAAGGAAGCCTCCCTGGGAACTCGTCAATTTACCAGACAACCCAGCCCGCGACCACAGACTGACCATTACCCACGAACTCCGAGCCTGCCCTGCAGCCCGCTTCTTGGTCTCCTCCAGTACTAACGACAACTCATCCGGTTCCGAGCCGCTTCCCTCGTCGGCCAGCTCCGAAACCGAGGAACAGCCCTACACCCACCAGACTACCAGGCCAGCAACAACCAGCGAAGCACCGACCTCGTCACTCGGCTGACTCGTCAGCAACTCGTCCAGTCCCGGACACATCTGGAGAAACACTACCGCACCCGTCAACAGCAAGGCGCCCCACCTCTCGAACCTCCGCTCCCGTCACCTTCCGAGTCAACGAGCCAGATTGGGTCACGCCTGAGCCTGCCCTCCTACCACGGTATAAGTCGAATCTGAGCCGGAAACTGCGCAAGGGCGGTAGCGGCTCAGAGTATCACAGTGTGAGTGTCATGGCCTCGGTGTTGCACACACAGTCCACCCTTGTCTCATCGTCGAGGACCTCAAGGGCCGGTACGAGCTCGAGGATCTCCTTCAGAGACGCCTTTCGGGTCACGGGATTGCCTTCAAGGGAAAGCTGCCAGACACTACTGCCTGACAGGGTATTGGTAAGAGGCTGTGGAAAGGCGAAGGCAGGGACGTACAAGTGGCGAGAGCTGAGAGTTGGTCGATGGATGGTATTGAATTGCCTTCAAGATCCACAATTTGTAGGGAGTCCATCCACTCGATACCATTTATCGTCGTGAGGCAATTAAAGGCGAGGTACCTCCACGGGGGATCGATCTCGGGACCTCCCGGATGGAAACCCGAGCCGTTGACTTACAGCTCTTGTAAGCTGGGCAGCAACGAGCTCATGCCAGAGAGATCACTCAGATGGCTTCGTGACAAACTGAAAAGTCGACCGAGTCAACCAAGATTTCAGAAAGAATCTTACTTGAGTACGATGAGCCCGCTCAACCTCGTGCCGAGACTCCGTGCCTCGGTGATGTAGGAGCCAGCGAGGCTGCAACGGAAGGAGCCACTAGACAGAACCCGTAGGAGCAGCATGGACCCACTTCAAGACGGAAAGGGATGGCAAGTGGTCTCCTATGCTGCTGATATCGTGTGCGTCGGTGTTCAGCTGACAAAGTGCTCTCACCCTTCCCATACCATAACTTTCACTACTTTCATCGTAATCTCAGTCACCTTGTCAAGATCCGTGTCCTCGTCCTTCAAGTGCGCCTGTCACCCAGAAGCCCTCCCAGTCCAACCGCCCCTTCCCACTTCGACTGCTACCCGTATGAACTCTTCGGTAATATCACTGATCATGCACTCCAGTACATCGTTGACTAGATCACACCTCAAAGGAGGCAGGGCTGGGTGAGGGCAGTGGGCTGACGACGACATGGCATGTTACTAAGTCAACTGCAGCAGCATTCCACCCAAGACTGGACGTATCATCACCGAGCTTCGGGACTGACAGAGCAAAGAGACGAGGAACTCAGGCGGGGCCGCGGAAATTCTGTTCTCGCGCCGACGAAGGAACTGCAAAGTCGCTACGCCCAGCAAATTGAAATTGCAGGAACGGATTTCGCTTCGCTCCGCCTGCGCCACGAAATTATCAGATTCGGCGTGGAATTGCGATCGCGGCAGGCGGGCCAAGTCCACCTAAGTTCTCATCAGTGGTGAGCCACCCCTTATGTACGCCAGTTGCCCAACAGCATCATTCACGGTGAGTTGAACTCAGTCCGTGTATCGTGGCCTTCTCAGCGTTCCCATTCCTCCAACACTCAATCAACATGTACTTCCCCCGCTTTACTCTCGTCGTAGCCGTGATGGCGGCCCTCCTGACGGAGACCTCAGCCGTCAGACTGCATCGTAAAGGCAAGGGCGGTGGTGATACCAAGCCTAAGTCGGGCCTGTTCTCTAAGATTTTTAAACGGTGAAGCTCTGAGTAACGCCTATCCCTCTTATTACACCATTCATCGCATGACATGGCGATGACCATTAACCACAGTTGGTTACGTTGTTGCATTCACTATGGTGTTGTGTTCAAGTTGCTCTGCATCCCGGGATGCGCCACCCCAGGGTTCATGCGCTGAGCTCCAAAGCTTCTAGACCGCCCGCACCTTTGGCAGTTCCCAGATTCGTGGTCTCAGCTCGACTCCTGACCAGAATCAGCGTTGAGAAGCCGGTTCTTTCTTTGCTCTGTTGGGGCCGCCATTTTCACCACTCCTATGTTGAAAGCCCCTCGTGAAGCCAAAATTAGGCTAGTTGTTTCGCCTTTGCGAGCCAGTGTGGTCGCTGTGATCGACAGGACCCTATTCGACAAGCTCAAGACCGCGTTGTGTTCGAGTCCTTTCCTTCGTGGGGAGTCCTTCCCTTTCGCCTTCAGTGGGCCTCTGATAATGTCGGGCTTCGTTCGGCGAGTCGGGCCGAGGTTGATGCAAGTGAACTCGTTGAGACCTTACGGTCAGCCCGTAACCACCAAGCTGCCTTATGAGCCTTGGCCCTACGACCACCGGTACATTGGTATGACCGCAAGGTAAGCGCATAGCGGAGCGAGCAAGGGCTAACCGCCATCAGCGATCATTTCGATATGAACGGTGGCCGTCAACGGCATTGTCGAGACCGGGAAAATCGGCGAAAATTTTGGAGATTTCTATGCGTTCTATGCATGGTAGAAGGCGCTGACGACCTTGACACACGCGTCGGGAGTAGTGGTGGTGTATCCTGTCCTAGAAGACGGGGCCTGATAAATTTGACTGTTATTCGTCAGGGAAGTAATCAGCAAGTTTAAAGTGGCTGCCTTTCCGTTGAAGAACTTCCCCGAAACCTTACTCGATGCAAAGGTGGATGAGATCTATCAGAGGAGCGCGAAGATGCGGTTGAAGTCCTGTATCAACGCCATGCAGCTCCTGCAGAAGGGAAAGTGCCGTTGTCTCCTAGCCTACTCTCAAGCCTGTCTGTAGCGTGCCAGTCCAGGTACGACAAGGTACGGACAATCCGATCGGAGGATTATTATAAGCCCCCGAAGCGCCCACGATTCTTCCAAAGGCTCAACAGGATGCGACGGTGAGCTGACCGCGCCTTTCAGCGACCGCCGCTGTTATCATCGGCGTCGTTGTCAGGTCTACCAAGCTCGGTATCAAACGCAATGGACTGAAGCGTATCAGCGGTCTCACTGGAAAGACTCGAGACGTGAGCATATTCTCGTTAGACAGTTCCATTTCGGATCGTCATCGTAGATTGTCATTTACTGAATACTGTTTTCTCTCCCGTCATTTTCAGGAATGATCGCGGCGGCTGGCACCCACCACCTTCGTGCTCCTCCAGCCATGTTTCTGACGCCTTTGCCGCGTGTTGTCAATTCAAAGTCCTCTTGGTGTACTAGTCCGAAGAATCGATTTTAGTCGGCACGGTAGCATATGTTACGACATAGAGACACACCCTTGTCGCTGTGAAGACGGTAGTTGGCTTGACTCGGCCATGTTGGTTGCCACCTTGTCCCTCTTGGCATGCCTCTCTGCCGCATCCCCAACAACAGTCCGCGTGAACATAGTGGTGACGACACAGGTGCCCAGTGTGGAAGTGTTTGTGAGAGCCCTTGATTCTCATACGCCCGACGACGGTAAGTTACGGATCTCTTCGATGGCGTTGTCCCGAAATATTTCAGTCATCGAGTGAACAAATCATGTTGGTCGAAACGAGAGATGATTCGAGGGAGCTATTGCACACTCCTATTCGTGTTACTCGGCGATCATCCATCGGCCACCTGTGATCAGGTCCGCCTTGGGAGTGGCTAGGGAAGGTTCAGCAGCAGCGCTTCTCCTCGTAAGCTGAAGGTCACTGTGAACTGAGAGATCTCCGGTGGGGTGATTTGGTGGTCTGGGGAGAGATCAGGTACAGCCTCCCGTCCACCTCAACCCTACGCATACAGTCCCTTTGGGATAACTCCAATGAGGGATCTTCCAAACACTACCAAAGTTGAGTATCATCCGAAGCACAGAGACGTCGACCTTTCATCAACACAAGGCAAAGATACCCTCAACCTGGCCATTGGAAAACACGTAACTGTAAAGAATTCACAGCTCCCCCCTCGCCAGTTGGTTCATCTCGTACAGGATCTCATCGACAATGACAACGGCGAAGTGCTCGAATGGTGGCCATTGAACGGCACGGCAACAACGGTGATCGGAAATGCAGATGTTCTCTTTGTTTGCACTACTTGGACGTGGCGTTGTTGGCCTCTCATCCACACTCATGCCTACCAGTTTACCGGAACCAGAGCCCTCGCATGGGGACCTCGGGGCAATGCATCCCACAGCCCTTCGTAAGGTTAACGTACCCTTCCAGTGCCGCCGGTAGGTGCTCGGGAATACAGATCACAGCGACCAGCTTTTCCGAGCCCGATTCGAGGTTGAGGATTTGGGCGAGAAGGTGACCGGAGCTGGTGTTGGCTCGGAAGCGTCACCGATGCCTCAGGTGGGAGCATGGCGGGAAGGTTGCGAAGATGACGAGTTCGTCTGCGCCCGCCCTGACCGCAATTTCGTCATGGCCAAGCTGATCTTGAAGGAATCTATGTGGTCTGCGGCCCAGCAAGAGATAGTCGACCGAACACTACAGGACAGCCGCATTGCGCATACCAAGTATCCAAGGTTCACCAACAACGGATACAAGAGAAGTAAAGTATCCTTCGCGCTGCGCAAAGATATCACCGCGTGGTACGCATCCAGTCGCCAGGCAGCTCGACCAGAAGAGATGCCCTTAGTGAGTGGTGGAGTGGCGGCGGCTGAGAGCGACACCTGGATGCTCACCTTGCCCGATGACCTCCACGCCAGGGTCCGTCGCGAATGCATGGCTTCCCTGTACAAGTGGATACGCCGCACGCACGTCCTCGAGTTCACCGCCCTCTACGGTGTACGGATCTATCGCGAAGGAAGTGTGTTACACGTCCATACAGACAGACCGATGACGCACATTCTGAGTTGCATTCTCAACGTCCGCTCCACAGGCCCCCAATGGCCTCTGATCATTCAAGGCTTCGATGACGAATTCGGGGAGGTCGTTCTCGAGGAAGGAGAGCTCCTGTTGTATGAGAGCGCATCATCCCCACACGGCAGAGTCGGGAGACTGGGCCGGGGTGGCGAGGTCGCTAACGTGTTCATACACTTCAAACCACAGGGCTGGCCGCAGATGTTTCTTGGCGATGAGAGTGTCCGTCGTAGTGAGCTCTGATACAACTCCCGCAGTTGCGTTGAACGCCGTGCCGAGGAGATTCTGTAGGGCCTGTGTATTTCCGTATTGAGTCCATGGCAGCCGCTGGTGGGACAGTCCGTCTTCCTGAGGTCGCCGACCCTCCCACGCTGCACTTCGGAGAGTTCAAGTTCCCGAACGGCGGCCGCTATCGCGGACAGTGAGGACCCTTCAGCATTGCGGTAGGCTGAGCTACGTGACCATTAGATACATATTGGAACCAATAACACAGCCCGTCGGTGATGAGGAGGGAGGGATGGACAGCCGCCGCCGATCGAGTATCGGAAAATAATCCACGGCGAAGGAGAGTACAGAAATAAAGGTGCGCCGTATATCGCAGGCAGGGCTGCTGAGGTCGAACAGTAGGCCACCACTTCAAGGGGATGTGGCACCGTGGAGCCCGTGTGTACGGCACTCAGAAGTTCAAGAATGGAGATAGCTATACTGGGCACTTCGACTACACGGACAGGAAAGGTGGGCTATTGGCGAGCTGGGACAGGGCCATCACCGTCAGGTGGGGATTCGGCTAGGGTCCTCACCAACACTTACCAAGGCTTTGGAGGCTACGTGTGGGTGCCTGCCTAGGGGCCGACATCAGAAGGACCAAACGTAAGACGCCCCAATGGCTCCGAGGGGTAGACGTGCTCAGTTACGAGGGGATGTGGCACTCTGGAAGATGCATGGCTACGGCAAGTACTCGCATTTTGTGGAGGGTGTGAACTGCAAGGAGTTCTATGGCGTCAGTCTGGAAGGTGCTCATGTTCATCGCTATCGTCTGAGGGACCATCTCAGGCTCATTCGACTCTGGTCGGCAGAGTGCTGCCGAGTACATGTCGTGGTATAGAAGTATTCTAGAATCGGGGCTGAGAGAGGCGCTGAGAGACTTGAGCCAAAAAGTCTTTGCTATAACGGCCGGAGGTGGGTAGAATATCAACGTGGCCGTAGTTGTTTCGTATTATCGTAGGGCTGAATCCTGATGACCCGACACGCCAGGCCCTGGCGATAGAACACCTCATGGCGGGCCCCAGCGAAACAAATCGCCCCACCGGCAGGAGATGATGGACCGGATGTACAGTGCGTGTAAGTCGCTTGGTGTCACGAGACCCGCCTTCCCTCCAAGGGGTGCTCCGCCGTTGGAGCTTCCTCGTCCCTGAGAACTTGAAGACCTTGAATAGTTGAGTTCTGTCGACAACCACGAACTGAATGTAGATGGACCCAATATCCGCCTGGAGTTGTGGAGGCGCCCGCTGCCCTCACTGCGAAGGCCGGAGAATCCCTGCCGACCGTTCGAAGTTTGGTGGTGCGGGAGAAGATGTTGAACGCTATTGGAAGCATGCTCGGCGAGAGTGTAGGTGCTGTTCAACCTATGCTGGACACAGTATCAGGACAGACCGATGCAACAGAGCAGTCGGAGGGTGTAGAGAACAACGGCAGTGCTCAAGGAGTTGTGTTCGAGCCGCTCACGGACGAGGGCGCGAAAGACCTCATCGATTCTCCTCAACTATGCATATCCCATCAGGTGAGAGTGTCGCCGTTTGTGCTTTTCCGTTGTCAGCTTGTGAGCAGGTGGCCCGTGTGAGGGTCGTGTATCCGGATCCTCGTGGCGACAGCGCTGAGCCGCTACGAGGCTATATGGACTTTCTGAACATCAATGAGGACGCCGTGGATGGCCGCACGTGAGCATTGATCAAGGAGTAGGCTCTTCTTCAGTTCATGAGCAGGTGTAAGTGGAGGCTGCTTCGTGTCGACTGCGGCTACGAAGACAGCATGGACGAGAC